>CALYCZ020000137.1:0-45255 GCA_944470555.2 Heterobilharzia americana | reverse complement strand
ACACTGATGCTGAGGACAAGTTTCTCTTGACTGACGCGGACATCACTCGCACGACGTTTAAGTACAACATAAGCGAAATTATCTCCTTTAAGATTTAAATCATTAATTGCATTTGATGAAATCTTTAAATGATAATGAGGAAGAAAACATGAAAGATAAAACAAGAAACCCAACATTAAATATATATTTCAAGTTAATATTCATCGTAGACTGACATCAGTTGGAGGAACAAAGGAAACCTGGGAGCACTGGACAGCTGTTTCGTCCTAGTATGGGACTCCCCAGCAGTGCGCACCTACGACCCCACCAGCAGGGATCGAACCCGCGACCTTCAGGTTCCGCGACCAGCGCGTTACCATTGAGCCACTGGGTCAGAAACCAATGCTGCATATTTCCAACTTCTGTTAACTCACGATATAGCGCGAACCGCCACCCAATGTCATCGTTGAGTATTTGTCCTCACGGCCATCAGGCTTGACTCCACCGGTCACGACTTGTCATTGGAACTTCGGGAATACTTCTCGAAGCTAGTCACCAACGAGCACTAGTTCAATTAAATTTTGAGGGGGTTGTGGAGATTTGGAAATATTTCAAGTTGTTATTCATCAGTTGTTATTCTTCATTTTGGCTAGGAAGCACCTTGTGGTAAAGCAAATAAACCGCATTGGTTATTTTAGTGGTTGTGAGTGTGACCTTCAGAGTCATTTTTTAATGCTATCTGTCTATGCGTCGTATGATTGTAATCTGCCTAAACCAATCACGTAATCATTTTCTGGTTATACAAAAACCCACACTCTACACACACATGTGAATTAATGAGTCATACTTGTGTGTATCTTAATTCAGCGCAGTTCTACTGTATATAATCATGGGAACACGGGGGCTCTGATGGTCACCTTAACAACTGGTGAAAGTATCGATTAAGTGTTTCTATTTTGACTGGATTTTTGGTCTCTGAGTAAATAGATAAACCCAATTGGTTGTTTCAGTAGACCCTCGAGTGACCTTAACAGTCACTCTTATAAGCACTTATATCTACGCCTTAGTGATTGATGTGAAACAAAGACACCGTGCGAGTAGCTCGTCTTTCTGATCTATGAACAATTTGTCAAGATACAGTTACATTCAGGAGTTCAGTTAGTCCTGGACACCTCTGAATGACAAGGTGAAGGTGGGACGAAATATAAATATATGGATGGTAACTAACAGTGGAATCTACCACTCCTGTTTCGTCCTTCCCTTGATTCGTCAGAAGCTGATCCCTTCAGTCGAAACCAATCAACAACTGGGAGTAGCAAGATATTTCTGAACCAGTTCCGAAATCAATAGTATGAAAATCTAGCAGCACTGAGTGACTGTTTCTTCCTTCCATTATAGGACTCCTCAACAATGCCAACCCGACAAACTTCCAAACAAAAATTGGCATCACCAAGGATATAACACTATTATTAACTTACATTTGTTAAATTCCGCTTCTCATAATATTCTTTCCATCTGTGAAATCCACTACTATTAGTAATATTCCAATATTCTCCATTAATTTTCACATCATTTTGCATTGATTTGAATGCACGATTCAACTGACGTAGCCAGTGTAACTGCCAGTCGACTGCTCTCCATGTTGTCACTGAAATGGTACTTTCATATGTATAATACTGACATCTTGGATGGCACAGAGTTGATTCATACTGTCGTCGAATAGTCACATTCAACGGTCCACTTGTTAGACAGTGGATCCGTTTAGCCAGCTCCATCACATTCACATCACCTTCCAGTATAGATCCACAATAGGGGAGATTGCCTGAAGGATACTGGGGTCGTGGATTGTAGATATACTGACAACCGCATTCCTTAATGATATCCTCTTGTTGGTGGAATAGAATACACTGGGATTGAGTATACCTATATGATACATTTAGATCATGATAGGCATAGGCGAAGTCAGAATTCGAGGATTCCGATAATGTGTGATCAGTGATACGAGCCAGTTGGGGATCACGATCAATGTATTCTTCACGACATGGATTCTGTGGTGTATCAAGACGTTTCCATAGAACAGGTTGATAATTGATTTCATTCAACTTCCCTGGTTCAACATGTAAGCCTTCACGTTCCAAGTCTGGATAGGTGCCCGGCTCGTGTACAACAACACTGAAAGATGTTTTAAGAAGGGGGAAGAAGAAAAAAGAAAGAGGAAGGGGGATTCGAACTGGGAAAGCGGTTTTCGTTTATGTAAACAAAACGATTTTGCATGAATGTTTCTTTCATGAATGGGTCCAGGTGGACGTGAGAGTGGATTGTGTTAAAATAATATCTCGTTCATTGGTTGGGTTGGTACAACCCCTTGGTTTACTTTAGATGGCAGGAGGCGATGGGGAGGAAGAAGCCCTGCTACACTTAGGCAGCTTTCGTGCTTACAGGTACTCGTCAGCTAAGCGAACCTGATGTACCCTTTGAGGGATTTGAAACCGTGCCAGCCAGTGATGCAATCAATGGGGTTACCAATAAGCTATTGGTGCTGCGATTCACCTGTTGTAGTAGTGGATTACGTATACTGAATGGTCACTGGACACCAATCAATTTCATGTCATCTAGTCCTGAGTCCTAACCGAATTCTATCGATCAGGAATCGAAATAGTTTCACAGCGAATATAAACATTTGGATAAAGTTAGCAAAACATGCCACGCATAATGAATAATGTGGTCACATCTAAAGGAAACACAATTCTACCAGAGTAATAAAGATTTTCAAAGATGGTTTCCGGAAAACTCAAAGAACTATGTCTGTTCAATTTTCATTAGATAAGTAACTGTTGACAATTTAACAAGAGTCAGTATTCTTAGTTACTAAGTGTTTGTAGTAAATTTAAATTCTTCCACATTCATTCTCTTCAACCGTTACCAGTGAAATAGCTCTTTTAATCAGGTGAATTCATATTCTGACGAAAACGAGTTAAACTATTATACAGAAGTAAGGGGGAACAACGTGAGAGTTTCAAATCGATCAGGGTCAATTAGGGTGTCCAGGCGCAGAAAAAATAGCCAAATGGAAATTAGTTTATCCTAACAAAACAAGAAGTCCAAAATAAAGCCCGACTATAGCTATGCACGTAATTACACACAATCATACAATACAGTGGGATAAAGCGACCGTATTAAAAACTGACTTAGTTGAGTGGAAGGAGAGATTGATTACTGAGTCTTCGTTCACTGAATCAACACCGAAGATATGCGATAGAAGTGTTTCTGAGGCTGTTTTACATATCTACCGAAAACTCTACTACAGTTATCACATAGAAGAGGGTGAGAGAATTAGAACCATATCTAGAAGTTGTGGAGTCATCTTCATATGGCTATAGACCATATATTGTGTCCGAAACGTTATCCACTGCAATATACTCCTTCACTGTGTATACGAAACATTTAATAAACACAAAGGGAAATAGGATTACAGTCTATCACAGCGCCCAATTTTTATTTCTCCAGAAAATTTGCGTTCATTAAATATGCCATTTAAGTATATCACCCCTAGACAAAAATGAAGTGATATCACAGTGACTACTTATTTGTATTATTAAGTAGTAATGCTTTTCCTTCAAAAAAATTGGGACCCTAATTATTTCTACTGCTATATCGTGTAAACATAAGGTGAAAATGTCTGCTGGAAATAACTTTTTTATAAAAACCAATGATATTCACAGTGGGAATGTACTCATTTAAATTTCTTTTAAATATTCTTTACCATACTTTCACCTATCAAAATGGATCATTTTAATTAAATTATGGAAATGAGGTTGAAATGATTTCCAAGGTTTTTCTTTTTTTTGGTTAAAAAATTAGTGAATTTGACTGTAATAAATATGCATATATAGTTATATTTTTCAAAGTTCTAATGGGTTACCTTGATAAAATAAGGGGAGAAGAATTTAGTTTGACGCTATAGACAAACAGATAAAATCAGCGTACAATCTCTTGAACAGAAATGCATCACTTCAGTTTGTCAGACTTCACAGTATCATATAAATAATAAATGGATAGAAATAGACTGATGTCAAAGTGGATTAGGCTAGCGAGAATCTTCGAGCTTCAAGAGACATCAGTCAGTAAACGTACTGGCCCCATCGTGACTGATTTTCAACCACTGATTCATATCGTATAGGCTACCCTAGCTAGGTAGTCTACACCTACCTACGTAACTCAGACAAATAGTCAAGGACTTCATACCCTAGTGCCACGTGTTAGTCTGGCCATCCCAAACCTTCTTCTAACCCAACTTCATTTGGTATTACAAGTCAATGTAGGTGGTTGCTCAACATGCGCAACATATTTATAAGTCGCCTTGGTCGATTCTACGGTAAGTGAAGAGTGGAAAGACTTAATGGAAACGTTTAGAGAGAACGCGTACGCTGACAATTTCATTAAGAAGAATGTGACAAAAAGTGGAAAGTTATCAGCCATTGATTTATGGGAGATAATATGGCGGAAATCATTGGAAGCAGACTTCAACGTTCATTGAAGAAGAGGTTTCCTGCAACCAGTTTGAGCATGGTGCTGAGCAATGGATGTATCTTACCACCAAGTCTAAAAGAAACGATCTCACATGTATTCTTGTCAGTGTATATCTATAAATTTAACTGCTCCTGCGGATTCAGCAACTGTAGAGAAACTGTGAGAACCCTTCCAGAGAGTGTGAAGAAACCACGCCTCGTAGTATGACTAGTAAAAGGAGGGGAGATAAAAAAGACTACCATTTCTAACCTATTTATTATTATTATTATTAGTCCCTTGGGTTCCTAGTGGAACATAGGGCTTCAGTAGCACGTCTCCATTTCACCCTCTCTTCTGAAATCTTTTCAACCTGGCTCCACGACTGCCCACAAGCTCTCATTCCCTCCTCTCACGATCTCCTCCATGTCACCCTCGGACGTCCAACTCGTCGCTTCCCATGGGGATTCCACTCGACGGCCTGACACGTGATGTCCCCAGCCGGCCTTCTCAGTATGTGCCCAATCCATCTCCACTTCCTTCTAGTGCATATTTGTTGGGTGATAGGTTCTTGGTTGGTTCGTTCCCAGAGTTCCTTGTTACTTATTCTTCTTATTCTGGCCATCTGATCTTCAGTAACGAGCCAGCGTAGGTGGCAGTTGTTGATGAATGTCTGTAGTTTATTGGAAATGCCTTTCATGACGCGCCAAGTCTCTGAACCATACAGGAGCACTGACTTGACGTTGGTGTTGAAAATCCGTATCTTGTTCCGCATGCTGAGTGCATAAGATCTCCACACTGTTTTCAGGCTAATGAACACCTGTCTTGCTTTTCCACCATTTTTAACCGGTCCCTCATAAATGACACTGAACACAGTGTTGACCTTCAATCTTGTTTCTTGGTCATCCATAAGACAGAAGATGGAAGAATGTTACAAGTAGTAAGAATTCGCTTTCTTAAAACTGCTGAAGTGGTTCCAATTAAAATGTATGAAAGCTGAGCTCTGTGTATGCAACACAACTCAAGCATTCCTCTATTTTCTCGTGGCCATCTGTAAAGATGAAGTTTACAACTAACTTGTTCCTGTCAATTGAGTTTATCGATTATTTCTCACGCTAACTTAAATTTGTGTCATTTGTGTTTCTAATCTTCATTTAACCGAATGTTGCACAGCTAGTGACTGCCCGTTATGACCAACTTGTACGGTACGCTGTTTGTAACAGTTCCTTCAAGTCGCTTGTAGATAACGTTCGCTTTTAGTCTGCATAGTACAGAGTGAAGAGATTTTGTAGGCTTTTGCGCTAAAGCGATTCTGAAAGGATCAGCTGCCTAGTTCTGACCTTGCAGACTATCTTTATATAAGACAATATGAGACAATACACCTGCTGGTCTCCAGCAGTTGGCGGCGAATTTAACAAACACCTAATGAAGTTGTGTAGATAGCATACAACCCACTGCCTTAAGATACCAATACATATGGCTTCCGACCACAACCAACAGATGTCGACCCATTGAATCCCCTGTTAACACAGAAAGCTTCAGGTATCAGTGAAAAATAACAACTGATACCCATTGTACAATATATGAATGACGTGCCTCGGTGGTCTGGTGGACAACACCTTGGCGTTTGAAACGATGGGTTCTGAGTTCAAGTCTCAGTAAGAATAACCCCACTCACTGGGAGGTTTGAGCATCCAGCTGACAAATGAGTCCAAACAGTGAACGAAACACTTGCTACTTCGGTCTCAGAGTTAACTACCACCGAGCCAATTGCGCCACCAGTAATCATCTCGTAGCTTCCTTGTCACCCTACCTTGCATGCATCTTTCAGATCAAATCAAAATCTACCTAACAGTTTTGTTCTCACCTGTACAGTAGGCGAACCACACCTAGCCTGTTTGACAGCCAATGATGCTACCTGATTGGTGGAGTGGGGCTCAAACCAGTAACCCATAGGTTGGAGGTTAAGTCTCTTGACCAATGATAGACAGCTCTACTAATAAAGAAAACGACATGAATTTCTTGGCTTGTACAGTCAACTTTAATGCACTCGGCTCAGTACAAATGGCATCCTAGTGACTAGGATGCAAGTGGACCCATGCTGAGTTCGAACTCACTTTGAACAAATCATTTCATATCACCAGTATGAATGTATAACAAGGGTTAATTTTTGAAGCGAACAAAAATCTGACCCACTAAAAATAAAGGAAAATATTTCAGATTTCAAGGAATTTTTCTAGATTTCTTTGGTCATACAGCATTATTGCTAAACTCTGTGGCCTTTCAGAGTCATAGTATGCTACAAATCTCTTGTGTAGTGAATGGACAATAAACGAGGTTTCATGTATCAATCAAAGCGTAATGCATTTTGATGGTAACCTAGATGTTTACCAAGGATTTTGATGTCAGCTTCCAGTTGCGCATCTTATTTGTGAGTCACTTGTCAACCATATGGGCCAGTACCCAAGTTGGTGATAGAGTTTCTCTTGGGACTTCAACCCAGCGCCATCAATTCAAGCCCTTAAGTGTTATAAATCAATTTACTGAGCTACAATGGGTCTTTTCTATATCGTTTAAGCCTTTAGTTACCTAGTCCCTGATTGGTTCAAATAGATCGTCCACTATCGAAATACCGACACTGTCGGAATCGCAGTTTATGGTACGGTAACATTCACTAATCTAAGTTTTCATCAATCAGTCATGAGTTTTTTCAAGTTACTTATTGTAACTGTTGTCGTGTAACAGCAAAAGTCGAACAGTAAAGATGACACAAACAAAAATAAAAAAAATTTCTTTTCTCTTTTGTTACTCAACTTCACTCGTTAAATGCTACAAAAAGAAGTCAATATGCCGGAAAAATACTTTTATCACTAGAACAATGTTTTTTTTGCTTTTCCTGCTCTTGACAGCTGCGTGATCGATACTCCTAAGTGATCTCTGATAAGACTTTATTTAAATCGAAGATGAACATCGAATTGTGATTGGTTAGATGTGAAAGAAAGTTTTGTGTTCTGGGTGAGTTTTCCCCTGAGCTAGGAATTTTGTTTGGCGAACGTCTCCATCTCGTCGTAAACACATCATCACTAGTGCACGAGGGCTCCACAAGCAAGTGAAATAATTGGTTTTGCGTGGACATTTATAACCTAATAATTTGCATAAGTTTAGCCTGATTGGTTAGCTAGTAGGTGTATGAGAGTATACTGAACCTGACTGGTCAACCTTCTGGTGCTGCATTGTGATTGGTTGACCTATTTTGTTTGAATAAATTGGTGAGGGTTGCTTCAAGTTGATTAATTAACTCAGATATGGTGAAGTGAAGTGTTTTACGTTGATTGGTTGATTTGTTTTAACTGTAAGAGTGTTTTCTGCTATTGCTAAATGGCTAGATTTTGCTGAATGGAGAGATTTCTTTTATATAGAGCTACAAATATTCCATACAATTTCGAAAGCTTTTGATTTGAATTGGCGTTTACGGACACTTTTAAGACTCAGATTCAAAAATGGACGGTGAATATTACGCATAGATAAATAAAACAATCGAATTAATGAGTTCTAATTGATCAAATTTATACCATATGTCTGTGAGATTTCAGCTTTCTGTGTATATCACCGTGGTCTAAGGCAATTCTTTTTAATCGCTTAAGTCGGGAATGACTCAAAAACACGAAATTTATGCAGTGTAGAAATAAGGTCAACTATCAGTTGAAAAATCATTGGAAAAATGAGAGCATTGAATGACAGCTGTTTTGTCCCAGTGTGAGAGTCGTCAGATATACCAACTCACGATCTGTTATCGCGAGACCAGACGGCCTTGGGTTCGTACTCATTGCTGAGGAATCCAATGCTGAGTGAAACATTTGATAAGTGCTTCTAACTCTGGTTCTGCTTTTAGTCCATGATGAATACCACCTTAGAAGCAGTCAGTCAATTAACCGACCCCCATAAACCTCCCAAATGTATACCTTTTATGCCCTGAATTTAGCTAGTGGATAACGCTATGGATTTTGGATTGACTGGTACTGGGATCCAGCTTCACTGAAGATGCTATCACTCAAGTGAGTATAGGTACATCTGATCGATGAGTGAGTTGCAAAGAGGAAGAAACGCTTGTGTCTTGGACTTCACTGCTAGCCACTACCCATCTATCCCTCTATAAACATTCAACTCAACATATGAGGTTTTCCCACGCTCACTTAAAGACCTGGCAACTCAGAACGCATTGATTTACACAGTGCCATGAAAGTCCTGAGAAGCCATATTCAAGATCACTGAAGTCCCTGCTAACTCCCTAATTGGCTCCCCCCTACTCCATGCGTATGCTTGTCGACAGTCCTCAGCTAGGCGCACCTGGACCCTGCAAGAAACTGGTGTCCTCTGTGGAATTCAAGCTCGAGCCACAACTGAACTATTCACGCTACGACTCATCAATCAGTGCTCGGGTCTTCGTCACCCTCTTTACTCTTTCTAAATCAAAGTCTGAAGTGCCTTAGATTAAACAATGCAAACCTCACGTCTGTCTGTCTTTGTGTGACACTATTATAATTAAAACAGTTAATTCCACCAACTGGAGAACCACTAAAAACCTGGGAGTGTCGGACAGATGTTTCGTCTTGCTAGTATAAGACTGCATCCTCAGGACTATGCGCCCATGACTCCCCCAGGGATCTAAACTAGGACCTTAAGAAAAATCACTCACATTGAGCTATACATTTCATCACGCAGATAAGAGTGATCTAAAACACCATGCGGTCGTTCTGCTCGTTTGCCACCGACCTTATCAGGCCACTTTTAGCTGATTAGAGAGATCTACACATCAGCCTCAGTGGTTTTCTAACCACTGCTACTACTACTTATGTTGTTCAGTAGTAGTATATATTCCGTCAATTCATGACACATTTTGCACCAGAGATCACGCCATGTGATGGATGTTAGCTGGCTAGAGGGTGGTTTTCTAAGGTGCCCTGTTGACAACACAGTTGGAAGACAATTCAAAAGCTCTTCAACTGTAAAAAGCGTTAACATGGGTGATACAATCACTGAAAGCTTATACACTCCTCGCTACTCATAGTGAACGATCAACAAAACACCTAGATTCACATCCTGTTTCTTTCCCTCTTTCTTCTGTAGATTTTCGATTTTGTTTTTTAGTTGCATGGTAGAATTGGTTGTAAAACAATTGCAGATATTGATGCAAACTGTTAGTAGTTGCTAAATTTGACTCTAAGATTTTTGAATGATAAATCTTCGAGTGAACATATGTGCCAAAGGGATGGTAGGCTTTTTAAAATCACCTACGTCATCTAGCATTTGTAATTATCGATCCCATCCGTTATATCAAGCAAGGTACAGGGCAACAAAATGAAAGACAGAGAAAAACATCGGGAATGGAAGGCGGTGGATATATTTCACTAAAAGTGGCACAAATTCATCTCGCTTATTGCCTTCGGTCGCTCATTTCGGCTGTCTAGTGACCCACAACCCAAAAGTCTGCATCAGATTTCACATATTGATATCCTGTTTTGGAGGCTACTTGTGTGTGCTACATATAAGAACGAATATAAGTAGTATATATTGTGTGCCACATCAGCCAAAATGTAGAAAACGTAAATCTCCTTAAATAAGAAGTTTCACTGATACCATTATTTTATTTAGTTAATTAGTTACTCTACTTATGATTTAACTGATAGCGCTATTGTATAGCTTAGCTCAGTTCAAGAGCTTTCGACTGACCTCTCATCCATTTATGTATGACTAATAGTTCATATGGAAATAAATCCAGTATGTTGAGTGAAATCAATCAGTCCATTGTGGTGAATTTTTTCAGTTTTTTGAGCATGAAATTAGCTATCCCATTTTTATAAATTATGGTGCGTTACGGTCTGGTAATTTAGCCTTATTGCATGTACAGATGAATCAGACCGCCTGAGCAAATGATCAATAAGCATCACTCTTTGTATTCTGTTGTAGGCCTGACTTGCGTGGTTTATTGTGTGGGTGGGTTCAGTATGACACTAGATTGTGCAAGTACATTTTAGACCAATCACGTGCAAGGTTAGTATTAAGACTGCATTGACAGAATCACGTGAAACAGACAGTCACAACCAGAAAGTGTAGATTAGTCAACAAACGTTTATAAACTGACTATGCGTTTTTAGCATAAAGCTCTAATATCAAACCTTTACACTACTAATACATCGATTTCTCGAAACGTGGAGTGTTACGAAGACAACACTAATCGAATATTAGCAGCTTTCTCATTTCCTCTAACTTCAATGACTACAAAAGTCAATACAGTAACTTGTATCTCTATGCAGAGATTTTGCAGTCAATCACTGATGCTGATGTGAAGAGACTTTTCATTTCAGGTCAAAACCTTCTACGATTTATTACAACCCATCAATGCCAAGATTTCAGTTGCCCTGAACTCTACTAAAGATGGCCGGCACATGCTGTAATAACGGATGAAACGGGAAAAGCTAAAGAAGTTGGAGTATGTCAACAACATTCTTAAAGATGAATAATTAGTTATCCGATAGAAATTCATTTACAAAATAGAAAGTAATACTTACTCTTTGCTCGTGGTCCAGAACAATGAACCATAGACATCCCATACCGATCACCTCAACTCCCCCATATACATATCAGATGAGATTAGGTGAGTGTTCAACAGAGGGAGTATCAGAGTGTTCTACATAACACCAGACATGTTCATCCTCATGATGGACAAAATTCCTTTGGATTCACAATCTAATTGTATTTATCAAGAAAAATGTTCAGTCTTTGATGCAATATACATATGACAGACTTCATGTGAAACTAAAGGCAGGAAAGAGTGGACCCCAAAGGACTTCCACCTGAACCCTTGGAAATCTAGTAGCGTTAAAAAAGGTTGAAAATACTTTAGACATAGACCTACACAGGTCGCAGGCTGAACTCTTTGACAACATCGAAAGTATCCGCAAAGGCTTTTCGAAATTATACCTCACTCATCAGCTGGATGTTTCTGTACCCCACTGAGTTGTGGTGTTCTCACTAAGATTCAAACCCCAGTAGCCATCACTCCAAAAATGAGACCACTTTCCTCTAGCTGGGCTACTGAGTCATGAGATCCGCCAACTGTGCAACGAACGGCCCAACAGGTTGATCACTTATGGTATTTGTCCTCTATTGCCTCATTTAAAACTAAATTTGTTCTGTTTGACATACTTGAAATGAAAATCTACTCATCAACTTTGTGCACCTTTCAACTGCTGGCAATGGGTCACATACACCTACTTGGCTGTAAGTGTCTCACTGGATTTAGTGGGGTTAGCATACATGACTCATCTGCTCTCAGTAACTGGGTCTCATAACTCAGTTGGTAGACCATGGGACAGGTAAGCTGAAGGCCACTGTTTCAAATCTTACTTCTAGCCTTCAGTTATCAACAATACAAGTCGACCTAATCACATAACCACGAAGTTCAAACTCGTGGCCCACTAACTGAAATGTAATCCACTTGACAGGCAGACAACTTACCGTAGCCCACGTGCCATTTCAAATAAATCCACAAGGAACGCTTCCTCTTCTTGGTTCTGGTTAACATCGTTTGAATCGCCACCGCCTAAGCTGACAATCAGTGCTATCGTGTCGGTATCATCAGCTTCGAATTTCGTCCTGGGTTCAAAAGTGTGACAATTGAAATATGTGTGATGACTAAACTTTCTAATTTGAAATCCATCCATATGCATACAATTATCTTCAATTTGCATTGTCTGATTCACTCGACGCATACAATTCAAAAACGCTGTGGTATCATGCCCCAATCGATAAGCATCGATTACTTTGATATTCTGATAATAAATCGATACACTATCGTATTGATACAATGTCTCAGCACTGTCTACATCATTCTCCAATAAGAATTGATGCGTTAAATTGCGCATATACCGGTTGAATACATTTGGTGACATCACAGCACCATTACGCCAAAGATGATAGGCATTCTGCGAAAAGGGATGGTGATGACAGATTGTCAATGCGGGAAACGGGGATTTCGTGTCCAACGCGACATGTATATTCACTGAGACATCATAAACTAGGTAATCTTGTACAAGTAGATAAGTGGTCAAACAGAGACCAACTGTCATGATGAGAACAAAACAAAACCATAAGCCACGGAGGAATGGTGGTCCCCGACGCATACGGGCAACACCACGAATTGAAAATGTATCACAGATTATTTCTAAAATATTCATTTCTGTTCGCTTTGCTGTGAATTGTTTCCTTTCATAATTGATGGAGGAGTAATTATTTTTCTTTTTACTATTACAGGTGAATTTATCAGTGGTTGGATATTGATCGGGATCTGGTGTAATACATGAGTGTGCAGTGTTCTCTAATCTGAACATTTCAAGTTACTTTTCTCCTGCGTCCATCTGTAAAAGAAACAAAGAAATACAGACAGACATAACCATTAGAAATCTCTGTTACTCAGGATACTAGCAGGAAGCCCTGACACTCATCCGAATGGAGTATTTGCAACCTAGATGAGAAGTCATGTCTTTCCCCTGACGGATTCGAACCCGCCTCAATCAGTGTTACAATCAGTCACTTGACCACTAGGGTATTCAGGTCCCTATCGATCTCCTGCAAGATGACATGGAACCGGTTGCCCCATAGAGGTTTTAGGCATGTTAACCACCAGTTTTATGTAACTAGAGCGAGAACAACAGCTTTGGCTGAATACCATAGGGCCATTTCCGTTTCGATGGTTCTCATGATATGCTGAAAACCTCATGAAACACTTCCTATATAGAAATATATAAAAAATATCTGCATATTAGAACCAATTTGATGAAAGCAAGAAAATGTGAACTATTAGCTTCCGACACACAGGGTCAGTGGAAATGTGGTCGCTCCAAAACCTGGGAGACTTGAGTTCGACCCCAAACGAGGTCATGGATCGTACTGCTGAGAAGTCCACAGTTCACAACTACGGACGGTTGCTATCAATGATGCGACAGTTTCGTTGAGCGTTTTAATGATGTTTCCTGATTGTTCCAAGCTTACTGAACAGTGTAAGTTAGGTCCTCGAAGGAGGAAAAAGCACTTTCCAGTTACCTCTTGACTATCTGGTAATTTATTCAATCAATGAATCCAAACATTGTTCTGAAGAGAACACACGGATCTTCACTGTATTTCATTTGAAAATTGAAAAACAAAACAGCACAAAAACAACACTCATGTACATTTTAACTAGTTACTTGTAAACGTGATGTTTGTTTATCTACTTAGTTATTTTTGCAAACAGATGCCCGATTTTCCTGTTGTAGAATTTATTTTTTCTTTCACCAACACTACCATTTTCTGCTGTCAGTCATGCGAAAGTATATCAGACAGGTTAGGCAAGTTCCATGTGAATGTTACGATTTAAGTAGTATCTATAACCTGTCGATCAAACAGTGTTGTAATAAGAAAAAAAGAGAACACTAGGCCAAGTGAATTATTTTACTAGCAATGAATTGGGTTATGGTTCATATATATATATATATATATATATATATATATATATACAAACTCACGCACAGAAGCGCGGACGTTTTTCTCGTTTCCAGCCTAGTTATAGATTTAATAAGTAGTATTTTGAAAGACTAAGGAAATATCATCCACACCAACACTTTGCAAGGTTAATAACTAAGTATTCATGGCTGACTGATGATATCAGTTGATGGAGCAGCACTGAAAGACTGGTGCTTCGTCCCGCTAGTTTGAGGCTCATCAGCAGTGCGAACGCAAGACCGTGAGATATAGCGGTAAGCACCCTCCTATCCGCCGTCTGGTCGAAATCCCTACAGTCAAATAAGTTGGTTGAAGGCAATCGGCAGAAAATCCTGTCCAACCTCCGTTTTTTGCTTGTTGACATTCATCAGGAGGGCGCATGTGCAACCTCGACGAGACTGATGCCCTGTCTGACACTCGAACCTGTGCCCTCTAGTGGTCTTCGGGCTGCAGCTGACTTCCTGCAAGACTCGATTACACACACTAATTGGTTACTGAAGACAGCAGTCAATTTCATGTTGTCTACTACTGAGTAAAGAACAAAATTCTATTTAAGATCATTTTTTGCAATGTAGCCACCAAGTTTGGGGGCTTACCGAAGCGGCGCACATTAAGGAAATTGATGTCCCCTTTGAGGTCTCAGATACTCTTTGGTGATGAGTCCCAACAAAAAAGAAACCCAAGTGAAGTGAGGCTTTCTGTTACCCAAACATCTTGTAGCAGCTTCTTAGATGAAGAAATTGAAAGCGTAACTGAATTACTACAGATATGTGCATACACTGCGAAGACTGTCACAAAGAATAGGTCTACAATCCATATTATACAACGGTTACCGGCTTAATTGCCACATCAATCAAATATATCGCCTTTATAACTACCTAACTTCTATCCAGTCTAAACCTGAAATCCGCTGGACAATTATTAAAAGTATGAAAACCCTGATGAGGTGTATGAATCTCCACGATCATAGTGTACATGTACGACGAATCAATCCCCACAAATCACCAGTCTTTCAATGGGGATTTCCTGAAGTTCTAATGAAAAGCTCTGGCCTGTAGCATGAACCAAATCAGGTGTCAAGACAGATACTTGTCAACAGTTTTGATAGACGGTCATTTCCTAGCAAGATCACGGGCGCACACTACTGAGGAGCCAGTCTCATACTAGTAGGATGAAACAGCTGTCGAGCTCATCCAGATTTTCAATAGTTCCCCAACTGATATTACTCTGGGATAAGTACCAGCATGAAATCAATAAATAAATACCCATCACTGACAGAAGTGAACTGATCAGCAACTACTGTCATACGGAATTATTTGTTGATGCCTCGATATTGCAGACAATTTCACTTTGATACTAATGATGGATAGTGGCAAGTCGAATCTGTCCAACCAACAATAGTAAATCGCAAGCGATGAGATCAAAGTGTACCCGTCAGACAAACAGCAGTTATCGTGACCCAGTGGCTTAGTAGATATCGTTCTAACCTTTGAAGTGGGGGTCGCAGGGTTTGAGTCTCAGTTGGAACACTATCAACCCCTGGGAGGCAAGTACATCTGACTGATGACCCCCAAACGGGACGAAACACACGTCCTAGATTCTACTACTAACCCCAACCATTAGTGGTTCCAAGTTCACTGTTTTCATAGTCTGCATGCTTAACATCATTAGAAAATCAAACAAGGATACGTTATGTTTGTTGGAAAATCAAAGAATTTGGGAGTTAAAGTGAATATTATCTGTGAGTATTTCATAAGGAGGAACTTTTCGGCCAATTAAACCCAATGAAGTATCGAAAATTTAGTGTAATCGAGTCAAGACTCATTACACACTGCTGTTAAACAAATATAAGATGTTTTGAAAATACATGATCCATGATGAGTTATCACACTATGGTTTCTTAGCGTAACTAAAATATTCCGACCACATAAAGATGGTAAGTATGCAAACTGTAGGGAGTATACTACTGACTGGCTGAAGTGAGTACTTGTCGCCTACTATCACCTATTAGTAGATCTCGATCCTCATCCAGATAGAGTGAGAAATAAGAAATACGTGAACATTAGTAAAGCAACGAGACACTTGAACTAGATACGAATAGTAACTGTTCTCCCTTACAGTCTTATACTTCACTCAGTAGGAAAAATATCACAACACAAAGACTCTTAATTCAACAAAAATACATTAATTGTATACAACAATTTTCATGAACATATAAAACCATTAGGTCAAAAGTTAAATGACTCATTCTGATTGGTCGACAGAAGGCCAAAGTTGTCCAATGAGGTTTTTTGTGGCTACACAGAGATATGAAAGGAAAATTGAGATAGAAAAACTTCTACTTCAACGGTTGATGACTTAAAATGTTTCCATTTAAGCCAATAAAAAGTCTTCATCTATTGAATTTCATCAGATTTCTCCATTTTTTCACTTGTTTCAGTCATTCGGATGTCAACAGATCGTGGTTCGTACTCTCATGGGTTCTTAAAATAACTTTAACTTATTATTAGACGAGTTTATAGTAAAATTATGAGCAGATATCATGGTAGATGGTAAATTGTCCTGAGTGCACAACACTACATCATATCAAAGGGGAAGTTGTCTGGAACTGCAGATTTTCACGTTGTCTATATGAATCTCTACCATCCAACTTACTGGTACCCTGACAACAACTGGACGTTATATGTTATCGTTTATCATGCTGTTATTACTAACATTTGAAAATTTTGTCCATGGAGGGATATGTCATTCTAGATCTAGTCTGGTTCCAATGTTCAGAAAACCTGATTGATTGATGCCAATTGGCTATTTAGGCCAATACACTTGACCTTACAGCCATTGCTAAGTGTTCGTTCAATTAAATGTTGTCTAATTGGGTCAATGAGATTCTAACGTCAATAATAATAATAGACATATCTCAATCAGGTTAGCAGAATGTTCGAATCCAGCAAAATTGAGATTGATGGATCTTAATGAGATGAGTGATCTAGGGCAGAATTCAGCCATATCTATGCTTTAGATAACACAGCCACACAGTAAAGTAGTACAGAGTTACTGTCCCATGTTACATAGCCACTCAGCTATAACTTTGGTTGTAGGCGTCTTAAGCACGTGGTTCTGTCAATTCAGTCGTAGCACTGACCTTGAACGTGACTGGTGGAAGGTAAACTTGACCAGTCTGATATTATATTCAGTCCGCTTTGTCCATGTATTTCAACCATCAAAACCAACCAATTGCAACAAAAACACAAAGTCGGGATCCATGAGATGAATTTGTGTAGGCACACCAATGATGAGACTGGCCCAAAACGAATGGAGTAGTCTGTCATCCGGTGATCAGATCACTCTTATTTGACTGCCTGGCAAAATCCACAGAACAGCCCTGTGAGTTTTTTCTAATTGTCACTCAAGTTGTTCAGTAGTAAAAACTTCCAGCCTATTGACTATCGCTTAAAACGATCAGGTTGGAATATTGAATCTTGATCGGTGAACAGGTCTGTGATACAGCATTCCAAAGAAAGTCATTCTAACTTTTCAACTGTTCACACTTTCCTCTTGATATTTATCATGACACAACACACACAGACACACACAAACATAAACACGTAAACCAACAGAGAGACAAAATATGACCTGAAAAAAATCCAATAAAACCAATTATCTGCTCTCTCATCGCTATAACCCCTTTCTAAACTAGCTCATCTTATCACCAGATTTATTTCACATCATACTCTCTTCTTGTTTATCAAATGAAATAATTATTAAAATAAGCATTGATTGTTTAGGAAGATAATCATGACCTTAGAAGGGAAATGACTGCGTCTCCTTCTGTCCATTTGTCTACTAATATGATTTAAATTTGTGTAATTGAGATATACAATTGGAAAATGTACTGACTTTTTGACCATAGTGGTTATTATGGAATGGAATCAGTTGGAAAACGATTGTAACCCAGAAAGAGCTTATCACTAGGTGCTTCGTCCTACTAGTGCGTGACCCCACAACAGTATGAACCCATGATCCTGCTAGAGATCGAAAGCAGGATCTTCAGTTCTGTCAGCTAGCACGTTGCCACTAAGCAGCTGAATCGAAATCTAATGGTTCATATATTCCTAATTCTATCAGCTGATGGTCAAATATCATCGACGAGCATTTCTCTACATACTCATCTTGTTTGACCGCATAGCTTCTCATTAGAATTTAAGAAAATCCTTGTCGAAGCATGTCACTCTAAAGCAGTGGACAGTAATTGAAATTTGTAGGATTTTGAAGATTCATCTGCGTGCGACAGATGATAACCATATACTACCTAATTCAAATAATGTGTATGAATGGATAAATGACCTTGGTGCTTTGATAAAAAAGTAATTCAAACAATCGGATTCAATTTTCAATTGATTAAAATCTGTAGAGTATGGGATTTAAAAAGACGAAACGATTCTTTAGAGATTATCTATTTGTCTAAGAGGTGGAAATATCTAATCCACTTAAAACGATCTACGAAACATGCCTATTGAGTCATAGAGAAGAGATAATTCAGCGAAGAAAATTTCCTTTTTAGACAATATCATTTTCTATAGCTGTACAATAGTATTCATACATATATCATAAACATATAACAGTCTATTATAAAACAATAGGGTATAATTACATTACTAAGCTAGAGCTAAAAAAAAGCCGGAATCAAGAATGCGAAGTAGTTGCGTAATAAACTGAGACAGTAGAAATATCGAGAAAGGCAGGGAGTTTGACAAGGTGAAAATTGTTGGTAGATAAGACAAGCAAATATTGAGTGTCCAGTTGACAGATAGATGCTGTCTAGATCACTGAAGAAAATATTCTCCTCTGCGAAACTGCAGATTAGCTTCTCCAGTCAACAACTCATTCCGGAGTGTGTTAAGGACAAGTTACCACTTTGGGCCACCTCGATGTGTGTCTACAAATTTACTTGCTCCTGTAGAGCTAGTTATATAGGCCGCACAAAGCGCACGCTTTCCAAACGTATCTCGGAGCACTATCCTGCATGGTTGTCGAAGGGATAATGTAAATCAATTAACAGTTCAATTCTTCAACATTTGGTCAACTCTGGTCATAAGGCTAGATCAGAATCTTCCTTCAATGTCATTTATCGTGTCAGATGGAATAGTTCAAAAGGAGTACGCCTTCGACAGTTGTGCACAGCAGAGGCACTGGCAATTCATCAATTCAAGCCTGATCTCTGCGTGCAAAAGAAGTATGTTCAATCTCTCATCTTACCATGGTCTTAACACTTTCCTTTTCTTTTCGACTTCATTATAATTAATTAGTTTATTATTATCACCTTTATGATGACCCTTGTCTCATTCTCTACCTTCTTTACATTTATCTATCAACTGGACATTCAATATTTGCTTGTCTTATCTACCAACAATTTTCATCTTATCAAACTCCCTGCCTTTCTCGATATTTCTACTGTCTCAGTTTATTACGCAACTACTTCGCATTCTTGATTCCGGCCTTTTTTAGCTCTAGCTTAATAATGTAATTATACCCTATTGTTTTATAATCGACTGTTATATGTTTATGATATATGTATGAATACTATTGTACAGCTATAGAAAATGATATTGTCTAAAAAGGAAATTTTCTTCGCTGAATTATCTCTTCTCTTTAAAAAGATCTTTGGGATGATCAAGGAAACAGGTCACGGAAACAAGTTAGACTAATGAATGAGATTCTATAATTTGATATTTCTCAGGTGGCTGGAGGCAGAACGTTCTGCTTCCATTTGATATCTTTCACACTTGCTGGGATTCATCAGCAACGAGTGTGTACAACGTCGACGGAATTGATATCCCTACTGAGAGATTCGGACTCATCATAATGATGAGTCTTCTATCTTCATGTTGAATGAAGGTAATCGATCGAGTTCCAGCAGTCTTTTGGATTAGACAACATGAAACTGACTACTCCTCAATGAATAATCAATGTAGTTAACCAACTCCTATAGGAGGTCAGTCAGGTACAGCGAGTACGCCGTGATACGTGCTTAAACCTCTTGAAGGGGATAGTAGCTCGGTAAAAAATTAAGATACACCTTGCTGACAGGTATCAACCTGTAGAAGATCCAGCGGAAGCAGGTAGTGTCGACTGGTGAGTAAAAATTGTACGGTAATCAATATCCCATCTAATTGCTCATCAATAAATTGGTTTACTGTCGCCATAATGTCACCATCCACAAGCCTTATTGCTCTGGAAACGCTTTGCCACCCACAATCTCAGTTAATGTTAACTAGGAAAAAGACTGGAATATCGGTTGCCTGAAGCCCGGCTAATAGCGTCTTAAGGCTATCTACGGTTGTTAAAGCTTTAGGTCAAGCATTAGAAGTTCTGTTAAATTCATTGAAAAACTTCATGGGAAATGTGTGGATTTATAGTTTTAAATAAAAGGGGACAGGAAGCAACCTAGATGGAAATCAACATTTTAAGTCATCAACCGTTGAAGTAGAAGTTTTTCTATCTCAATTTTCCTTTCATATCTCTGTGTAGCCACAAAAAACCTCATTGGACAACTTTGGCCTTCTGTCGACCAATCAGAATGAGTCATTTAACTTTTGACCTAATGGTTTTATATGTTCATGAAAATTGTTGTATACAATTAATGTATTTTTGTTGAATTAAGAGTCTTTGTGTTGTGATATTTTTCCTACTGAGTGAAGTATAAGACTGTAAGGGAGAACAGTCCCTTCATTGTGTCACCTCAAAAGGATTGTGTAAAAATCTGTCTAATATATGTACTCTGCTGAAGGTGCTCGGAATAGACTGGATGTTAATCTCTAGATCAACATGCTTTTAAGGTTGGCACTCATCACAGACTGACACTAGTTGCAGAAATATTGGAAACCTACAAGAACTGGAGGAGAGTTGTTTCGTTCCATCAGTAGGGGGACTACTAATCTGTGCACATCCATAACTCTAATCGGCAGGCTTGGAAAGGACAATGTATACAAGCAAGTTACTTCTTCAGTGCATCAGTTAATTGTACCATATTTCTTTGTAGATATAATAAGAAGTATCAGTAGTAGTAGTACATTTCGCTAGTTCATAACACTTCCATGTCAAATAGAGACAACACCTTGTGATCTTAGCTTACCAGTGGTTTCCATAGGAAATTCTGTTGACACCACGGTCACCCAGTGGTTAAAGAAATACTCAACTGTGAGAAATGTGTCAACGTGCAGGTTGATCATCCTATTTTAGGGTATTTAGATCCATGCAGGTCAGCCTTCTAGCCAGATTCAAGACATCTGAACTAATTCGCCTGTTTCTGTGAACTGAAGAGGTCAGTCCTGAACGAATGAAACGGTCATCTAGTGTTTAGATCACTCTGATCCACCCAGGGAAATCTACATTTTCAGCCTGAGTGACTTCTAACTAATCATTTTATTCAAGTTGTGATTCATCGTAGACTGACATCAGTTGGAGGAACAAAGGAAACCTGGGAGCACTGGACAGCTGTTTCGTCCTAGTATGGGACTCCTCAGTAATATGGAATATGTGGAATAAGTGAATAACTATAGCCAGTTGACGGATGTGTGTGTGTGGCAACTGGCATGCGTGACTGGAGATAATGGCACGGCTGAAAATCTGCGTCACTAAGGGTAGGTGTTACCACAAACGCACATTCATACATCAGCCAAAAATTACAAAATAGATTCCCAAGATTTTCACTTTAAAGCGGAGCATTTACTTATTTATTGATTTCATAACCTCTCTTCATTTGAGATGATTTTATAGGCCACCCTAGCAATAACTGGAAAAGCCAGTTAAGTTTCTTTATTTGGTTGAGAAGTTGGTGTTTTTCTACGAAAATGAAGAACTGTAATCGGTTACTTCAGTAATTATTAGGGTGAACTTAGACCCATTCTCTTTTTGTGTTAGAACAAAGTAACCTAACTGTAGATGGTGAGGGACCAAAGTGCAATTAATTGTTCAGGAACTGTTGAAGGATCTACAGTTGCTGGTATGACTAACTTAGTGTTAGTACTTGATTCCTTACCAGAGCTGGCTAAGCGACGTATGTAAACCTTAAAGAAAATAAATCATCAAACAACTTCCGTGTTGCTTCGTTTCGTAGATTCATTAGCAATCAAATGCGGCAAACTTGATCTTGCTCTTCAGAAAGTGACAATAAATTAATCTTAGGAGAGGGCACGTAACGGCGAACAATAATGTTTAAAATTAGCTCTCATCAGGCTTTACGCTAATATACATAAATTCTCTTATATACAAAAAAAACATTAAGCAAGCCATGGTGGATTCTTTAGACTGTGGTAACAAGGCAGTGAAGCATGCAAACAGCAGATATCTAGATGACAATAGTAATAATAATAGCTATACCATTTTAGTCTGTTTATTAGAAATGTCATCCACTGAAACAGTATCTTCTGCTGGATTGCACCACTGAGCCACAATTCAAAGCCTCCATAGTGTTACCATACAAAGAAAGCACCTGAGAAGCATTATGAGGAATTCTCAATAAGGCTACCTGGGATTAGAGTGGCT
Organism: Heterobilharzia americana; assembly: GCA_944470555.2. Taxonomy (NCBI): domain Eukaryota; kingdom Metazoa; phylum Platyhelminthes; class Trematoda; order Strigeidida; family Schistosomatidae; genus Heterobilharzia; species Heterobilharzia americana. The sequence continues at coordinate 22,686 of CALYCZ020000137.1, read as the reverse complement.
GGCAATGAGACCAACAAACTCACGTAGAAACAAGCTTTGTAAGTTTGAAGTTCCTACTGATTCAATTAGACGAAGTAATTTGGGTTATCAAATCCCTTACAACGATTACGAGGTTCAATGCACAGATAAAACTAGTCGGCTAGGGTGAACAAGAATAACAGAGCAAAAACTTAGTTAAATCAAGACTAGTAGATCCTAATAAGATAAGAAGTTTCGAGAAAAGCTTGGCTACAGCTCTGCACACAATAACACGATCACGCAATAGGGTGGGTTAACTTAGTTCGGTGGAGGGACGGAGAGACTGATAACCGACTGAATCTTTGCTTATCGAATCAACACGAAATACATGCCGAAATAGGAATGATTCTGCACCTGTCCCAGATATCTGGAAGATTCTACTACCTCTGTCACAAAGAAGAAGAGAAAATTGGAATTATATGGAGTCTGTCTCAAAGTTATGAAGTTACCTGATATGAATATGGACAACAAATTGTGTCCAGTGAATGATACTGTCCCGTCACTGTGTGGTATTTTTAATAAACAGACTAAAATAGAATTACAACTGACCACAGTGCCCAAGTTTTACTATCATATTAACAATATCAATCATAGTCTTGTTGCTTGTACGACACCGTCGTTGATTGGACCGAATTGATCAGTCTCTGTTGGCATATGGGCTCCTGTGCGTATGCCTCGATATTGCCTGTGTTTCAATTATGTATAATAATGATGGGTAGTGGCTAGCAGTGGAATCCAGGATGCGCATTTCGTCCTATTTGAGACTCGTCAGCTAGATGCACCTACCTCCCAGTGAGTACTGTTGTTCCCACCGGGACTCGGGAGCGATGGCTACAAACGCGAGATCGTTATCCACTACACCACCAAGCCACGATAGCCACTTCTTGTGTAACGGGTATAGTTTTAGTATTATTGCTTGTATTACACCGTCGTTGATTGGACCGAATTGATCAGTCTCTTTTGAAGCGATCGCTCCCGAGTCCGAGTCCTGGTGGGAACAACAGCACTCACTGGGGGGCAGGTACGTCCAGCTGACGAGTCTCAAATAGGACGAAATGCGCATCCTGGATTTCACTGCTAGCCACTGCTTATCATTACTATATATAATATCAATCATAATTATTATTTCAATGATGACAAGAAAAACCCGGGGTGCTGCAGACACTTCGACAATCAACTTAGGTTAAAACTTAGAAAAACAAAAGTTACTTAATACCAAAGGATGAAATGTGTAGATAATCAAAGTTTAAGCAAATTGACATGTGTATGAAAGATGTGAAGAAAGCGGAAGTGGATGCAAATTGAATTTATCTTTCAAGTTATTTATTAGGTTTTCTGTGACCATAGCAGAGATAAAGACTGAACAAACTTTTTATGCACACAAAAACTAGCCTGGTTTCTCTAATTCCCACGACCTCTGCTATATGTACTGTATGAGTGCGAATTTCATTCGAAAGATTTTGCGGAATGAGATAGATGATTTTGAACACTTACGTCCTGTCTATTACATGAACATCATCGACCAAATGTTACAGAATGGAACTTCGTATTGACTTCACTTGTCCCTTAACTAGTCATGATGGTAGGTGTATAGCAACAAGTTTGTTGAGGTGCCTAGCTGTACGCCCTATATTGCTTTCTCCACAGGAACACCTGGATTGATATATGCACTTAGAAGTGCCAGAACTGGATGGCTTGTCCTTCATCTAAGCAGGATTTATCGATCGATTAGAAAATGATAAGCAAACGTCAGCATGATGGAAATTTCTTCTAGTGGTCGTAGACACCCTTTGGGTTGAAACTTCATCGTATACCTCTACTTTAAATTGGAGCTTCATGAGCAATGATTTCTTTTGAACAATCATTTGTGCGCATACATAAAGCTCTGTGAATTAGGAACTTCTTCACTGGTACTATATCTATGCCTAAGAACTCAACAGTTACCTCAAACTCTGAATAATAAATGTTTCAGCCTATTGAAACACAGTACTACTGAAGAAATAGAAGATAACTTGACGAGAGAATGCTTATTACGAACAATTGGAATGGTAGTGGTTACATGTGGTACTCCTTGCACTAACGCAGCCATTTGGAAATGTCTTCGTTTCCTCTCCATTCCTGTCTTGATTTGCTCTTGACCGGCTCTTCATACATTCTTATCAGTAGCATCCCCTGTAATACACCTGTGTTGTCCCCTGCGTTGCTCTTAGCAGAAACCTTACCCATTGCCGGTAATTCCTTATGATTCCTGCCACCCTCTCGACATATACTACTTATATCCGTTGTTATCAGCAACGCCCATTATACTACTACTACTACTACTCACACTACCACTACTACTATCACTACTCACTACTACTACTGAACTGCTTAATAAGTCGCACAGCACTCACGTTGAAGATCTGTAAATTTTGTTAGTCAGACAGATCAGAGCGATCTAAACACCGGATGAGTGTTTCACTCATTTGGGGCTGAGCTCATCAGTGGTGTAGTGTTATTGTTTGTAGTTTCCCGTCGTTGACTGGACTGAATTTGTAGGCTATTATAGGAATATGGTCTCCTCTGCAAATTCCTCGATATTGCCACTAGTTTCACGTTTGATAATAAGGAGAGCTAGTAGCTAGCAGTGGAATCCATGATGTGCGTTTCGTCCTATTTAGGACTCGTCAGTTGGAAATAACTTCCTGCAAATGTGGAGTTATGTTTTTGCCATCAGGACTGCAGCTCAGGACCGGTCGCTTTACATGCTTGGGCCTTATTCATGAGGCTATAGAATCCCAATTACCATCTAACGCATAGTTTCAACTTTTCTTTAGTTACTTCAGAGACATTTATCCTGCTTCGGATAAACCTGTTCTACTGCTGTATAAAGATTGAGTGATAAAATTGAAATTCCTTGTTTTTTTGTTTATTTGTTTATTAAAAGAATCTGATAGGTAGGTAAATTTATCTGAGATCTTCACCTGATCTGTCATCTCAGCAAAATATCTTCCGTTTGCTTTCTTCTCTCTCCTGTCTTCTTCGTTTGCTCCGAATTTTATAAATCTGATATGTCAAATTCACCTATAGAAAAATACTCCCCCATATTACTTTCAGTTCAGCTATCGAATTCAACTGTCATAATAACTTGAAACAAAGTTATTTTCATCTTTTTGGAAATTAATCTGAATAAACACCATAATGGTCACGTAATTTGTGCTTATTTAGTCATACTTAGTTGGTCGGAGACAATCAGTAGGCAGAAGCCCTGTTTCACTCAGGTTTCATCCTTGTCAGTACTCATCAGTAAGGAGTGTCCAAAAACTTGAGGGAACTGATATCGTCCCTCAGAGATTCAAACCAGCGTCTCCAAGTGTTCTAATAGTGTCAGACGTTATCATAAAGGTATTTTGGTAGTGACTGATCTCCCATGAAAGTGGATTATATACAGCGATTGGTCACTGGTCAGTAATTAATTGAATGGCTGACTCTCCAGTTGTGAGTGATCACCGAATTCTGTGGGTTATTTGGTAATTCACCTACCGTGTTAGAAGACTCAGCATCACGGTCAACTGCGATTGGAGTTAGGTGGTTGAAGACAATCGGCAGAAAACCTTGAATCTAGGTTTTGCTGCTTGTTAGGACTCATCAGCAACGTATACCTGAAACTGCAGGGGAAATGATGTTCCCTGCTAATGACTTGAACCCACACCACACACTCAATGAGCTTTGCCAGTAGAAAACTTGCTTATTTGAGGCTCTTTCATATCAGAAAGATCAGTCGTAAGACAGAATGAACTTACAATCACAGAGTTAACAAATAAGCTATGAAAGACGACTCTTTCTGATAGCCGAAATAGAGTGTGAGAACGGTAAAGTATTTGTGAGCTGATGCTGACTTCCCAATAGGATACGAGAGGTGATTGACCAAAGTTGACTTCAAAAATGGCACATTCTTTCCTGATTTGGTCTCTTCCCGTGCTAGTGGTGGCTATATTGCCTATGTAGCCTGGTGGATAACACTTTGGGTACGATGTTCAAGTTTCGACGAGTATAAAACCACACACTGGGTGGTGCAGGTACGCACAACTGACGAGTTTCAAATAGGATGAAACGCTTGTGTCCTAGATTCCACTGCTAGCCACCATCAAGTCGGTATTCTTAATTTCCTTTAAAAGTGTTGTTTCCACAAACATGACTTGCAGTTGGGCATGCTAATTGTAACTCTCCTCTGAACAGTCGAAAGAAAGAAGGTGATTTTATTATACAAAATAGATTATATTAGTTTTTCAAGATTAAGAAAATGTTGTCATCTTCGCAAAAGCATTTTTTGAATATATCGCAAAATGTAATCAAATTTAGTAGAGATTAAAGAATGTTTTCCTGTCTGTGTTTTCTACACAATCTAAACAGAAAATGATAAGAAAATTTTTTTCGAGAGCTACATTGGAAAAAAACAATTTCTTTCCATCTACGAAGGCTAGAAAAGGAGGTGAAACTCAGGTAGTTGAAATTTTAAGACATAAGGTTGAATTCATTTTTTTATTGCAATGAAACTACAACTGTTGATAATATATTGGAAGTAGATAACCAGGAAACTGTGTTTGAACATAGGTTTTGCACTTGTCAACACTCGTCAGTAGGAGATATCTGCTCCCATGAGGAACCTGGTAATACCTTAATGATCCAAATTTGTGTAACTCACACAGTAATAAAGTAAGATACTTGATCGGTAAACGGGTCACAGCTGATTTTCTTGTAGGTCTGGATTATATAGATGAGTCAGTTATCCATGGATAACAACAGCAGCTGTTCAATACTCAGTGTTCATCCCTCAACGAAGTCTATCGATCAATTCCCCCACTGTGGTTACCCACTACTGATGACCTATTGCCAGACATAATCGGATTCCGTACATCTTCACATTTTGAACTTATTTCAAGTTCGAACAGTTTCATTATTTTGTTATATTGTTGTCTTGTTTTGATTGATCTTAAGGACTTGAACTATGTTAGGATTTAGTTCTAGTTTGTGCTTGTAAATATTCTAATTTGTAGGCAGCTGATGAGAACCATCAAAGTCGAAGTTTTAAAATAAACCCATATTATTCTGTTCTGTTGTTTGTTATTGTTTTTTAAAGTTGATAAAAACATCGGTGCATTTACTGACGTCAGTTTTGTCAAGAAACTAATGAAAATATCCGGTTGAAACTTGAAAATAATCACCAATTTGCCTCTTCCAAAGTTTACCAGTTTGTATTGCTTGTTGGTACTTGTAATTTCCTGTTGTTATGCCGGATGGAATTGGTCAACCTCTGATGGTGACGATTATCAGCCATATCTGATGACGTCTGAAGGCATCAAGTGTCATCTTGTCTCGAATCCAATCCAGAGGGTCATTATGCACCAAAAGATGTGGTGCCGTTCTTCTGTAGCGGTCTATGTGAACGAAATGAAGTGACTAATAATTGGAAACTATAGTTCAAGGTACCGCTCCCATTGATAACAACAACCACCTGTTTCATTCCTTCAGTCTAATCTGAGAGTTACGGGATCATTGAAAAACCTAAAAGCAATGGATAGCTGCTCTATCCAACTATAAATGGAGAGAATGATTTACTGCAAGAAACCACTTAACACAACTCATTCCGTGTTACAAGTGTTCTCATCTACAATTCATCAAGTCTTTTTCCTATAGACTACAAACAAAATTAATCTATCCAATCATGATAAAACTTCGTGCCACTGAATTACACTAATAACTAATGATTTAAGCTTGTAGAAACTAACAAGGTCAATCCACACTCCATTTTCATTGCCTCTTGTTTCCACAAAATTAACCAATCAATTGCCAAAGGGTTGCATGTCATACAAACATTTTAGTCAAGTAGATGGAGAAAAGATTTCAATGTTTATCTTGTAGGAAACGCAAAGCAACAATTAATTCTCTTTCTTATTCAGGTTAATCACATCAATATATATATGTATTGTTATTTTGCTTCACGTTCTTTTTGATGCTCATCAGTTGGACACGCCTTCATCCTAAAGAATGATGGTCATCCTACTGAGACTTGAACGTAACGTCCATCGCCTCAAATGCCAAAGAGTTGTCCACTAGCTGGGTCACTGAATCCAGGAGGTACGTTTCATTCTATTTTCCACTCTTTCTTAAGCTGGATGTACCTGCACATCAATGAGACTGGAACCCGCTATTCATCATATCAGACATCAAATTGATCGTTCTGTTTCATGTGTAGTGACCCATCCACGATATGCATCCAGCCATACTCTATTAGTCTGAATATTCTAACACAGTAAAACTGATGAGCTGGACTGTAATGAAGCGAAACAGATGTCCATAGTTTGGATCACTTTGATCTAGCTTGCGAGATCTACAGATTAACGTGAGTAGTTTCTAGCTAGTTATTTTTTTCACTAGTATGCTACGAGTTTAACTAAAATTTGTAGAAAAAAAAAATCACTAGTTTAAGGATAAGAATCTTGAAAGTTGAGTATCACATTCATGTGTTAATTTTTTCTAACATGTTCTGATTTAGATCATTTGTAGGATACAACGAATTCACTTCCGTTAAACTCTTCTCATCAGTAATAATTCACTCTGACGAATCATTTATTATAGAAGAGAAGAAATATGTGGTTTTATCTCAGATCTGATTGGATAAACAGAGCTTAGTGACCTTCAGCTGACCAGTAACAAGCGAGATGAGTCTAAAAATAATATAATTTTAATTTTATGTGAAAATGTTTTCATGAAAGTTTGAAGTGTGATTTTGAGATATTGGTTATACATTTCGAGGTTACTAGTAGTCATCATGGACTGACTTTAGTTGGTGAGCCATTGAAAACCTGACAGGAACATTAGACAGCTGTTTTGTTCTAGTGAGTATTGAACTCCTCAGCATTACGCACCTACGACCCGTCTAGGAATTGAACTCAGGACCTTCAGGTCTCATGGAGAACGCATTAACCATTCAGACACTGGATCGGAGTTCAGTGGTTAACAGGTTCCCGCTACTGTTATTGCTCAGAAAATACTACAGCCCTACATGTGACTGTTTAGACGTGTTAGCTTGAAATTTCAAACTAAATAGAAGTTTGTAGGTAAGTAATAGCCGATACCTGTTTCACAAGACGTGGTTCTCACGCCTCAATGGTCAAGTGGTGTTTGCAGCGATGGACGTTACGTTCAAGTCTCAATAGGATGACCATCATTCTTTAGGATGAAGGCGTGTCCAACTGATGAGCATCAAAAGAACGTGAAGCAAAATAACAATACATATATATATTGATGTGATTAACCTGAATAAGAAAGAGAATTAATTGTTGCTTTGCGTTTCCTACAAGATAAACATTGAAATCTTTTCTCCATCTACTTGACTAAAATGTTTGTATGACATGCAACCCTTTGGCAATTGATTGGTTAATTTTGTGGAAACAAGAGGCAATGAAAATGGAGTGTGGATTGACCTTGTTAGTTTCTACAAGCTTAAATCATTAGTTATTAGTGTAATTCAGTGGCACGAAGTTTTATCATGATTGGATAGATTAATTTTGTTTGTAGTCTATAGGAAAAAGACTTGATGAATTGTAGATGAGAACACTTGTAACACGGAATGAGTTGTGTTAAGTGGTTTCTTGCAGTAAATTGTTCTTTCTGCCTATTTTAAAACGTATAATAATAATGATAATATTAGTTCACTTTATTCCAAACAACTTGTGGTACAATTTGGATTTCTCAGCAAGATATATTGCAACAACAACAAAATATAAGTATATACATACTACTTTACAACACTTCAAATCATCTTATTATAAGAATTTACGTAATGTAAAGAATATTAAAAACGAGAACATTTTACATTGTTTTTTGACTTATTGAAATGAGATTTTTAACTGTCACAAAGTTGATGTGTGATTTCTGTTCTAACACTTTTTTCCTCACAAAATATACGTGCAAGGTAAGGTACAGTCGAATTCTTATACTTAGCTGTACGAGCATACAGTCTTATGTAGTTTCTCCTTGTCCTCCCTGAGGAGATACATGGAGAGAGCTGTAAATGAAGTGGATGCTCACTGTCAGTTAAAATTTCTGTAGCTAGTAGCTTGCAGGAATTTATATGTCGATCAACTACAGTGTTAATCAGTTGAGCCAGAGACACACCACTCACCCTGCTGACGGTCTTCAAAGCCCTACGCAACATAACATAGTCCTTTTTAAGAAGACCAGGAAAGATTAATGGGGAACAATATAGAAGAATAGGTAAAATGCAGGAATTAATAAATTGTAAAAGAAGCAGTTGAGTTATACCAGAAAGCCTCAATTTCTTTACGTAATAAGTTAAACGAAAGATTTTTTTACAAGTCAATAAAATATGGGACGACCAACAAAGGTCAGAAGTAAAACACAACCCAAGATAGTTCACACTCGATTTACTTTCTGCAGAAATACCATTGATGCAGCAGGCGTCATGAGATTTAAGCAGCTCACATAAGTCTTGTTTACGCCTGAGGCTAAAATTAACGGTCTGACATTTAGAGGGGTTTAGTTTGAGACCATTTACCAACTTCAGACAAGAATTCATTTAATTTCGAGCAATCCAAAGAAGAGTTTACTGGAATAGAAATCGTCAGGTCGTCAGCATACTTGATAAAATTAGTTTCAACAGAATAAGGCAAATCGTGCAAAAAAAGGAAAACAGAAAAGGAGAAAGTACAGCACCTTGAGGCACACCAGCTTCAGTAAGCAATGAAGTGGAGCGCATCCTTTATGAATAGTGTACTGTTTCCTTTCAGAAAAATAAGAATGCAGCCATTTTGTAACCCATGGATCAGTGTGAGCTATGGCAAGCTTATTTAACAAAAGTGGTCTAGGAACAGAGTCAAAGGCTGATGAGTAATCCAAAAAGGCACAACGGACATACTTAACACCTTTGTCGAGACTAGAAACAATATTATGATGCAAGACAGTAGCTGCATCTAAAGTACTCCTCCGGTGTTTGTAAGCAAACTGTTTTGGATCTCTGAAGGCCATCAATGAAGGCTCAATCACAAGCAGAAGTAATTTCTCCATTGTCTTCAGAAAAGGGGAAGTTATAGCGATGGGTCGAAAAGTAACATCTGATCCAGAAGATGGCTTAGGCACAGGTACAATTTTTATCTGCTTCCAAGCAGTGGGTATTATGTTTTTAGAGAACGATACATTGAAGATATCTGTAAGTGGATGACACAAAATATCTGCACATTTTCTAAATATGATACTAGAAACACCATCAGGACCTAAGCTTTGGGAGGGATTCAAAGACTTTAGACATTTAAATACATCATTTGTATTGAAACCTGGAAAGCAGCTATCCACTTGATTTTGCACATTAGGAAGGGTGAAATTAGCTTGCCGACGTATAAATGACTTGTTTAACGCGCAGACATCCGAACGAGTTTGTGTTGTCATCTGTTTTTTACCAGTAAGCTCTTTAAATAATTTCCATATATTGGAAGAGTTCTTACACGATAAGAACTTTGTTGTATATAGTATTCAGACGTTGTATTTCAGACTTAATTAGGCAGTTAAGCCTTTTAACGCCAGGGTGATCTCTCGCCTTATACAACCTTTCCTTTTCTCTCCGAAGCCTCTTGAGATGAGGAGAGGAAAGTCTGTCAAATCTCATGTAAATTGTTTCAGTAGGGCAGCAGATATCGAGACAGAATCTGAGATAGCTTGTGATATTGGTAATAGTGTTGTCTAAAACTTCATCAGCAAATATATCCCAGTCCGTTTCTATAAGCATGCTTCTCAAACGTAATATATTTTCTTGTGAATAGCATCTGTATTGAACTTTCCTTGAAAGGTATGCAAAAGCTTTCTTGTATAATTTTCCGTACACTTTAGGCAAAACACGAACGATACAGTGGTCGGAATTTAGCAGTGGAGCCCGTTTACGGGCTTCATATATGCCAGGTTCATTTGTAAATGCAAAGTCTAAGGTGTTGTCAAGACGAGTGGAAAAGTTAACCATATTTTTATGACCCAATGATAATAGAAAACTGTAGTCACATGAGTTAAAATCACCACAGACAATAGACAAGGAGTTTCCCAGAACCGGAGCAGCAAATTCAGTGAATTTATCAGCAAAAGTTGACAAATCTGAGAAACTGCAGTCAGGTGTGACATACATGTTTGTGATATATATGTATTTGTATTTGCTCAAATGTTTGGGGTGACATTTGATGGTAATGCACTCAATTTTTTCGTTAGAGAAGCAGAAGCATACATAGTTGGAGGACGACCAGTTAGTACTAATAAATGTTGCTACACCACCACCACATTTCTTCTTCGAAAAGCTTCGATCTTGTCGAAATAATTTGAAACCATCTAAGCAGACTAAGTCATCATCATACAGATTATGAAGCCATGTTTCCTGCAGCATTATTACACCCGTGTTTCGATAAACATTTGTGGACAAGAGTGACTGAAGGTAATCAACTTTATTCGGCAACGACCTGCAGTTTGTGCTAAGTATTTCCGGAATAGTCATTTGATCTATGGTCATACGCTTCAGAGCTCGTTGCCATCCACCGTGGTGCTTCTTCTTAAATTTCCTATCAACTTGCGAAGCGATAGGTTGTAATGATTTTAAAAACGCGCAAGAATATACAATACGATTGGTTGACATAATTAAACGATTAAAACAATATAGAAATGAGAAATTTGATACAATATATTTGGTGATAAAAAAGGTAGCCCAGAGTTCAAGGAGGCAGCTAAAGTCTACAGTTAGATGATTTTCTCACTATGATATGGTGTCATTCATGGAAGTATTCAAAAATGAAGCAGTAAGTCTTAGGACTAGTTACGTTTCGGACTGGTTGAAGGCTCTTCATTACTCTAAATTCAAAACAGTAACTCGAGATAGACTGATTGTAAAACTAGAATACAGAATTTAGACTTGTTAAGTACCAGTTAGTCCTAAGGATTTGAATGTTTTATGTGATACCGAATAATGTGAGTAACTCATTGTGATGGGAAGATTTCACCTGATGACACTTAGACTCTTTTGGAGTCGGGCTCATTAGCTCCGGTGTAGCTGCACGAATTCAGTTTACAGAGATAGTCAAATCCTTTATCAGATCAACTGGATTTGGGTGGATGATTAACTCGGCTAAACCGGTACACCTTAAATAAAAGGATGATATAGTGTAGAATTTTAATAATTTTATTTCGAAGGTGTAAAGTGTGGTCTACGAGAAGTATTAAAGAATCTTTATCAGCTTATCCATCCCACCTATTATGTGTATTGTCTGTAGGAAAAGCTAGTTGAAGTTATATATAAGAAATCAGTTACAAGTCGTCACGTTTGTCTGTCTGTATCTCTTCGCACAGCCATGCTCCAATCAATAAGCCGATATTATGAACTTGTTGTGCTAGATAAATGAGACAATCAATACCAATAAAGAATCAGCCCGACAAGTAATCAGTGACGGATGTCCTTCACACATCCATCTTTCTGTTCTCATTGGCTAACATTCTGACTTAGGCCACCTACTCTTTTATGGCCTTTTTTGCATATGTTGTGCTACATCCAGTATGACTGGACATTGTGTGAGCTAACAGTCAGCTCTTCACTGCGACGTTGTTGGCTGTAGAATCGAGTTGCACGTAGTAACCCACGGAATGATTCGAGTTGGAACTAGCGTTAGGCATTTTCCTCAGTTTTTTTTTATCATAGGACGTAATAGTAAACCCAAACTGAGGTTAAGATCAGTAACAATAGTCAAACTGTCAAGATAGGAATATAACATACGATTTTCACCCTTAAAATGCTGAAACGGTTCAAAAGTAATCGCAATAGTCCGATGTACTGGCGTTACCTCATCATTCCTAATAATAATATCGAGGTTGCATTCATTATAGACTAACATCAGTTGGAGAACCACTGAAAACCTGGGGTACTGGACATCTGTTTCGTCCCACTAGTGTGGGACTCGTCAGTAGTACACATCCGTGGCTCTACCAGCAATCGAACCTAGAAACTGTAGGTCATACACCGTATCATGAACTGTCAAAAGTAGGAAAGGGTAAAGCCCTTGGTTCTGACGCAGCGGCCCAATGGTAACATGCTCGCCACAAAACCAGATGGTCCTGCTTTTGATCTTCACCGAGGAGCCAGAAATTCAAACACGCCGGTTAGGTGGAGGGAGAGATAGAAAAAGTTGGTCACCGAATCTCTCTTCATTGAATCAACATCAAACACGCTGAACAGGAATGATTCACGCCAATCCTGAATAGTTGGAAAGTTGTACTCCATTTATAGTTGCTGAATGGAAAGTAGTGAAGTTACATAGAACAAACAAGAAAACTGCCTGTTCACCTCGATAACAATATGAGCATAAACTGTGCTCCAAATGTCATCCGTCATTAAAGCATAATTAGTGTCCTATACAAATATGAGGTTACACTTTACCACTCCTTAAGGGATGAACGTCAATTCTGGCTTTGCCTTCTAATAAACACAATTGTAGATGTGTCAGCTGAAAGCTTTTCACCCTTACTATGAAGCTTCACTGCGCATACACGTTAGTCAGAACAAGAGTGTTCAGTTTGAAGAGTAATTGTTCGAAGAAATGTATTCGCTTAGTTGAAAATAATTAATTAATGTCTTGTTGAAAACCAACTAAGTTGCATGGTAGAACAAAGCAAACTGTGCTCACATTTTGAGGTTACCAACTCATTATGACTCGGTGGTGATTGTCTTTGTAAGTTGGATGGAGGAACTCGACAGGAAGAAGCCATGCTTCACCCAGGTAGACTACGTGCTTGTTGGCAAGCACCAGCCAGCAAGGCATATCAACAACCTCGAGTGAGCCTATGTGCCCTGTAAAAGATTCGAACCCGCATCTACCAGTACGTGCCACTGTCAGAGACGTTTCCAATGAGCTACTGGAGCAGCAGTTGACCTCCTATAAGACTGGACTGAACTGAACCAGATATATCTATTGTCTAAATGGGTTAATTACATAAGACCAATATGCTGGTCAGATGATTGAATATTTGTGCGTATGTGTGTCTGCGCTCATATTCAATGTGAAGGTTGCTACCGAAATAACAACCAATAAGCAGCTAACTAGTCAAGGATAATAAACGACCAGTAGAATTTCAGTAATACTTTTAACACTTTTATACTATTTGGTACTATGAAAATGGTTATAAAAGAGTAAGTCAGAGGTCACGATGCTGAAAGTTGGGCCAAAAAAGCGGCTTATTCAAATTATTTTCAAATGTTAACATCGAAATATTATTTGCACATCTAAAGGAAAACACTGTAAAAATTATTCAACATCTCCCTGACACCCTGACAGCTGTTTTTTCCAATGTAACTGACTGACTGACAAAACACTTCAAGATTGTCAGAATACAGTCTGACCTTGAGGGAGTATCATAAATTAGGATAGCTTAGAGAGGAGGACCGGAGGATTTAACATATATATATATATATATATATATATATATACAAACATGTATCTGTATGTATACATGTCCTTTACCACCACAGCGGTAAACACCAGTGCCCTAGATGCAATATGAAGCAGGATCATGTCACAACAAACCTGATCATCCACGGTATTTCAGATCAACCTTGATTCACTGCTTCCAAGGTTATTTATTGCTCCATTTCTGTCGACTTACAATATATTTATAGTTGACTTCACAAGTTGTTAAATTTATTTAAAGGTAATAAAGTAGATGATTGTATTTATTTTTTGGCCTGGGTTTTGTAAGTGGCGAACGTCATCAGCCGAAGTCAAGTTCAGCTTGAATGTTCCCCTTGCTCTGGTTGCCTACCTTGAAGATGATTTTGCAAACTTCTTCTCTGTTTATCAAACTTTGGAAGTTTTGAAGTCATTTCCGAAAGCGTACTCAGTGAAATTATGTTGAAAAGTTCCCTATGTTCTTGAATACCTTCAAAGTGCATGTTGCATTACGTTTTTAGTGGTTTAAGTTAGAGTACTTCTTCTATGTGGGTACTGGCTGTAACCCTGTTTCTATAAAGGAAAACAACATAGTGCATACAGAGGAAGACATTCGATTTAATTACTTATTGAGGCTAGTGTTCCCCAAGTTTCTGATCTTCCTCCCCTACATTTTCTATTCCTTTCTTTTGGACTCACCATCTTCCACCAGTATTGACTTGTCAAGCGTGCCAATGACCTCTTTATCAGACTGTTCTCAACTAAATGATTTCTTATCTACGGTTTAGACGATGTTCCCTCATAAGTGGTCCTGTGCTTAACTCTCCAAAATCTCAGACTACCAGTTTTAGTTTCAGACATGAACTGACCTATGAGAACTACTTCATTCTCATGACTCTTGATCCATAGATGGGTGGGCATTGGGGAATGAAACAATTGTGATCTATCTCGGTGTATGATTTTCGTCTAATCTCTGCTGTTTCTCTCATATCTTACTAATTTTGAAACGAATCCTACGCTTAACTTGTTACAATAAAAAGGTCCTGCATTTTGCTTATTCTTCCCTGTTGGTTCCTCTTATTCTTTCCACGGGTTTCTGAAAAAAGTCTAGACTGTATTGCGAAGAACGCTGAAGATTGGTGGCAGAACTAGCCGTAAACCTGGATCCCTTGCACTTTTGATACTGTTGGGAACAAATCTTACAACTCATGTGAGTAGCAGACAGGAGTTATTTTATCAAATGACCAGTATCCTCTTTACTCACTATGCTTTCTGCGTATTAGCTACTTGTCAATACAAGGGGCAAGTATATAAGGACTTGTGCAAATACCATTTCCCTTACTAGAGGAGTTGTATTGGCTCAAACGGGCTGGTTGCTGACGAAATCTCAGCTCAGATGGAAAAGGCTCATTTCATATTGCAAATTTGCATCATCTGTGGCGCCGACTGCTGAAACATCCTACTACCTGGTAAAAACAAGTATATGACTGTGAGATATGACCACTAAAAGTAGAAAATATGAAGTGGTTACAGGTTTTCGAACGCACTGGTCTTCGTAGCATTGCTGACGTATAGCGGAATCACCGTGTGAGTAATCCAGAGGTTAGGTGAAGCGTATTAGCCCAGAAATGCAAATCAGTCAGTCGATGAAGTTAATAAACCTTCGGCGACTAAGCTAGCTTGGATACGTGTTGCACGTGGCCAGCCACCGCCTACCTCGATATCCAATCCTAGGCGACGTTGAATTAGATTGAAAGACGGTTAAGGTTGAACAGAATAAAACTTGGCACCAGCCCGTGACGTCTCTGACTATTGGTTTGAGTCGTTTGGTGACGTGTAAACAATCTGTCTGGTGTCCTCTAGAAGATAGGAATCTCTGAATGAAGAGTCTAGGTGATATAACTGACGTCTTTTAGAGCTTGAATGTTCTGACTAACCTTCATCTTCGAATTCCCTGTGCTGCTATACAACTTTGTCTGCTTCGATATCACTATTTTTAAGTCTGTTTGTTCTTTGTATACTACTGTGAAGTGTGGCAATTTGAACCAGCTCAATTTTGTCAGTGTATCCGTCCATCCATCTATTCATTGTCTACCTGTTTATTTGTCTATGTACTAGCGAAACATGTTACTACTTAGCAACTTGAGCTGCTAGAAAGCACTCAGGCTGATCTATAGTATTTCACAGGCAGATCAGAGTGATGTAAACATCGGACAGTCGTTCTACTCGTTTGGCGCCCAGCTAGCTGATCAGCGATGTACCGGACTAACTCAGAGGTAACAGCTTATGATTTCGGTTGAGTGGTTTGCAGCGGAAGCCTTGCTGTCACCACAGTTGGACAGTTGAAGAACTACTCATTAATATAGGTGTAAAACTTGGGCACTGTAGTAGAGTTTAATTCCATGTTGGGTTTGTATATTTGATTTATAACACACAGTGATATAGTATTATATAGTTGATGACATTTCAAGCATAAATTACTATTCCTCATAATCATATCAATGTAATCACACAACTTTCAACATTTGATTTTTACAGTTATGTCACCTCATATGAGTTGTTTTTATTGGTAGCAAATTCTCCATATCTCTGGTATATCATCAACATGAATATCAACATAGGACCAGGCATTCTGTATTTAGCTAAATTCCTATGTTCCACTATTCTAACTGACCCCAACCACCTACTTTCACCTATCTACTTGACCCCAATCACAGTCACTGTATGGAATTGTGTAGATTAGATTATTCTGCTTAATCGGTTCCATCGCATCCTCAAACCCTCCGGAAAAGCTGATCTCTGACTGAGTTTGTAGATTTGAGTGCCATCCTAATTCCAGTCTTGTTGAGGATCCTATGTGAAGTTTGTGATATCGCTTCCTTAAACAGTAACCCAATAGAGGCTTTCAACTCCTTTCTACTCGTGTTGTCGTTATCATTCCTATTCATCTTTTCATGTGTGTTCGTACGAATTTCTTAATAAACTGTAGAGGATAATTGTCAAGTGTTAACACTTCTTTCACGTGCTTCAGTTCCTTGTTTAGGTCGTTGCACTGACTAGCCAGTTTTCTAGCCCTATCACTTAGACATTTGACTAAGTCTGCCTTAACTGACTGACATTGGATGAGATGACTTGAAGTCTAGATACCTGTTGGAATGTGTCGGTTTCCTGTAGATAGTAGTATCCTAACCACTGTATGTCCTTCACTGTACTCTGTTATCCAACATAGGTAATTGTCGTTGTTGATTTTCTACCTCATAAGTGAATTGGACTGCGTTTACTACTGAGTATGCATGTGTGAGGAAATTGTCGATATGTTCTGATTTCAACATAGTGAATGTGTCATCCATATATCATCATCATATTTTTGATGCAGGATTAAACGTTTGTAAAGCTATGTTTTCTCTACGTTTAGTCCTACAGCAGAAATATGGTGGCGACGTGTGGATGACACATTTACTCTGTTGAAATCAGAACATATCGACAATTTCCTCACACATGCATACTCAGTAGTAAACGCAGTCCAATTCACTTATGAGGTAGAAAATCAACAACGACAATTACCTATGTTATCTTTGCTCAAGATGTCATCAAGTAAATAATACTAGATCACTGTGTTATAAATCAAATAAACAAATTTAATATGCGATTATATTCTACCACAGTGCCCAAGTTTTTACGCCTATATTAATGACTCAGTAGTTGTTTTACAGAAATCTATATATTGACATGGAGTTAAGAAGCTTAAAATAGTTCGCAGTGAATCGTGAATTCTAATTTACCAGATTCAATGAAGGCCGTACTCATTTGCTCAGTAAACGATGATAAAGCGGTGAGTTGTCTGTCCACTTTGATCAGGTAAGTCTAACCTCCTACACTGGCAACATTTTGACATAAGTATTGATTTGGTGCCAGCTGTTCGTATCTTATGTCAGCCTGAAATTTTCAACCGTCAAGATCATTTCTACATTGAAAATAGTGGTAAAAGGTAACTGGTTTATGATTTTTCATTCATCAAAGTTTCTTTGTTGACTGAATATCATGCAGTCGGGGAATGCAAACTTCAGTTCAGGTTATTGTGAGAATTTATTGATCTCAGGTTGGGGGACCATTGAAAAGCTGAGAGCACTGAAGAGCTGTCTTGTCTTAGTATGGGACTGACTCTTCAGCAGTGTGCATCCATGACCCCGAAGGGTGTCGAACTCATGACTAATGGATCTACATTCTCCTACTTTTGTTAGTTCGTGATATGGCCCCTGCAACCATCATCCAAAGCCATGGGCGAGTACCTCTCTTCATATCCAACTTTGTTTGCTTCATGAGTCACGACTGGTAATGAGATCTTTGAGAAATCTCATCCCCAAGCATTTCACGAACAAGCGTTGGACAACTGATTTCAGTTCGTCAACTTTGATAGCAAGTGTTTCGTTAGATTCAATACAGTAATTAGCCATCTTTAGAGTCACGAATGTCATAGGACAGCATAACGGTGAACCTACAAACGCGCTCATGATAATTGCTTCTGCTTCTTACGCTTTCTGACATCCCTTATCTTTGTATTAGAAAATATTCTTAAAAAAATATAACTCTATCACACACACACACACACACACACACACACACATGTAAAATGTTGTCGTTGATTGTTCAACATATGGAGTCTACGAGCTAGAGCTAGAAAGCTCTATGTGATTGGACAAATGACTCAAGTACTCCACCAAACAGCCGTAGAAATACCTTTATCCTGATAAGCTTCACACCTACTTTCATGTCAAACGGATCATGGAGAAACATAGTGTAGGCTTGCAAACAACTAGCGGGATTAGGGTAGTTTTAACAATGAAGTTCTCTGAGCTAAATCAACCTAGGCAAAACACTAGTGAGCTGGAAGTCGAGTGAATGAAACAACAGTCCTGTGTTTAGATAGTCACTATCCGACTACTGAGCACCGCTGATCAGTGTCAGTGGTGCAGAACTACCTATGCCAGTCAATCAGTCAGTTATGTTATTCCTACCCAATATATTTTCAAAGTATTTCACAGACTAAACATTTTGCAAATTGATTATTTTAATGGTTTCCGGGTTTTCTCTTACCAGTTTATACATTGTAAATTAGCCTGAGGTGACGAAAGCAAATTGAATTTATTTCCTCAAATCAACACAACTTAGCAGTTCAGTAACACGTGACACATGATACAAAAATACACACCAGACTTATTTCGCCAAGTTTTCAGCTTATCACCTATTATTGGTATTGCTTATTTCTACCGGGTCGCAACAAACAAGCTTGAAACTAAGTAATCCTCCCTTCAACAATAACACCTAGACTATGTGCACACATATTGTCTGCGAATGGATTTGTATCTGTTGAGATTTCTGATGTAGTACAGCTGTGAGAAGTTGAGTATTTCAAAGGAGAATGGATCAAATTTGTTAGTTGGTTGGTAGTGGTCAATGTGGCTGGTTGTTCAAAGACATTCAATAAGTGTTTAACAGTCGGTTACTATCTACAGTGGGATTGATACTACTGAGTCACGGTTCCAGCTGCCGTTCAAGCACGACATGCAGAGAGAATAGGAATTCCGTTGAACAACTTCTGAGTAGCTATCATCCATAAGAATGTTTCACGATAATTAGCAAATAGCAAAACGATCGGTAGTATTCACTCACCAATCAGGACTCAGTAACATGAAATTGGTTACCCTCTGACGAACACTGGTTGCATCATCTCCAATGCAGTCCTACACGTGGTGATCCAAACAGGTCAATAGCAACATCTCCGATTACAGGTTGGCATTCATAATTGACTGACATCACTGGAAACCTGGAAACACTGAACAACTGTTTCGTCCTGGCATACCACTCCTCAGAAGTGCACACCCATGACCCTACCAGGGATCGGATTCAGTACACAGTAATAGAAATCTGAATTCCTTACTTGGATATCAATATTGACTTCCATTTCAACCTTGGAATGAAGTTTTTCCTCGAATTAAAAAACTAAGTCTCCTACAGACATCAAAGTCACATCGAATGTATGCAGTTCACAAGGATGACTAGCACTCCTCAGGAATTCTATAAAAGGATAAGGTTTATGAAATAGTCTCTGTTTGTTGAATGGAGACAATAAGTAGAAAGAGGCCTTGCTTCACCTAGGTGGGTTTAGTGCTTGTTGGTACCCGTTAGTAACTGCGGCGTGTCTGATACCTCCAGTGGAATTGGTGTCCCTTCTATGAAATCCTAACTTCCTACACTGTATACTCTAGTTGTCAGTGACGTTGTCATTGAGCAATTTCGGCCTTGATCCAATTTCTGTAGGAAAGAATGAACTGCAGTTCCATTGTAGATAGTAACCGACTGTTAAACACTTATTGAATGTCTTTGAACAACCAGCCACATTGACCACTACCAACCAACTAACAAATTTGATCCATTCTCCTTTGAAATACTCAACTTCTCACAGCTGTACTACATCAGAAATCTCAACAGATACAAATCCATTCGCAGACAATATGTGTGCACATAGTCTAGGTGTTATTGTTGAAGGGAGGATTACTTAGTTTCAAGCTTGTTTGTTGCGACCCGGTAGAAATAAGCAATACCAATAATAGGTGATAAGCTGAAAACTTGGCGAAATAAGTCTGGTGTGTATTTTTGTATCATGTGTCACGTGTTACTGAACTGCTAAGTTGTGTTGATTTGAGGAAATAAATTCAATTTGCTTTCGTCACCTCAGGCTAATTTACAATGTATAAACTGGTAAGAGAAAACCCGGAAACCATTAAAATAATCAATTTGCAAAATGTTTAGTCTGTGAAATACTTTGAAAATATATTGGGTAGGAATAAGATTTGTGCATGAGTTATTAAGTCTGCATGCCTGACTACTGTGACTGGGCTTGTCAGAGGAGAGAACTATTGCTCTGGACCTGCAGATGCACCATGTTGACTGATGAGTACCGACAAGGACGATATCTTCTTTGGCGAAGCAGGGTTTTCTTCTAGCCGACTGCCTTCACCTATCGAATGTGCTTCAGTTTGCTTCCCCTAAGGCCAAGTTATTACTGGTTTACCGATCATATACGCCTGACTGTGGTCAATCCAAACCTTACCACATATGTAACTGTGAAATGATCACGCAAACGGCGGCTTCATCTTTCAACCTTAATCTCATTTCCTTACTCAAGATACCTTTAAGTTTCTAGAAGAAAATTAATCGAAAAAATCTTCTTGACAATTACACATCAATTGCCTGAGAGTTAATGATACCATCTGGTGGAGTGGGTTTCGAACCATATTTTATAACCAAGCTATGCACACTATTTCTTGTTTTCTTACATTTGAACTCACGAGATATGTCTTTACACGATAAGGAAATTTCCTCAAGATTATTAGCTTATTTTTAATTGTATCCAGATTAAAGGTATTCAAGTGTGTAAATGTGTACTTGAATAACAACTGTGGGGTTACATTCACCTGACGCCGAATTACTTCCATTCTACTGTCAAAATGATTCACATAACCCTAAGTTAGGAAGATTCGTCATTACCTTGATAATCAGTTCCTCTCTATGTTTGCGTACTCCTGTATGCAGTGACATACGCATGCAGTGATGTATGTATGTACGTGTGTTTTTGCTTTTATTGGTGGATAACACTCCGGCATGTGCACCAATCCGTCCTTGTTTGAGTCATAGTGGGATCAGCGTCGGTCACTAGGAGGCTTATAAGTCCATGTGACGAGTCCCAAATAGGACGAAACGCACTTCCTTAATTCCATTGCTACCCAGTATCATAACTGTTATAACACTGAAAAACAGGCAAAATCGAAGCATCCGTGCAGAAGTTCGTATGCCATTAGAGACTGATTAATTCAGTTCATCCAACAACGTGATAATGCTAGCAACGACATTCCTAACATATGTCCCAACCACCTGAGTCAGTGCAAGTTCACAATCTTATCGTTTGACCTTAAGTTCTTGCCGAAAACTCAACAACCAACTTTTACGTTGTTGACGTGGTAACACCAGGACACGCAGACTATGTTACGAAGGTAACGGCGGCCGAATAGATGAAGCCTTTTCATTTCCTGGGGTCATTTTTAATGGCGGGTATAATTTTTTCGAAGGAAATGAATGGTGAAGAGTGCAACTACATACTAAACAGGTGCTTATCGAAAACATTCTTGTCAGTTCAACGATAAAGAAAATTATTTGGTGGTTTTTGTAACTAACTGATGATTCTAGGTGATCCGAGAACTCCAGTCATGGTACGCACCAGACCGGTGACAACCTCATTCCCCGCCCGGTGCTCTGCTGATCAGAATGAATCCCAATGCATTCAACAACCTTATGGACATTTATGCAGTATGTAATGAACCACTTGCCAACTGTATGAGGCTTAATGATGTCGCCTGAATGCCCAAACCTGGATAGGTGGAACGGTGTTCAAACCCGTGATCCATTAGTTCCAAGCCAACTAAGCTATGAGACTCAACTCCCAACAGGGTCTTCGCCTCACTTCAAGCATTGAGAGTTTTGCCTGGTTTCCATATGAATCCATGGCACATATCTGTCTATCCACTGTCATCCCACCAGCTACCCAACCTGTTCTTCGCATATCAAACTGAATAAAGACACGTTGATGGTTGTATAGATTGCCAATGACACTATCCGCGATAGTCAGCTGTCTCAGATCACTTTTCACACCATATTCACGTGAACAAATAAAATAGCTGAATCGGAATCATCTCTAAATTCATTTAGAGCAGATCAAAAAAATTTACAGTCTTCCTGTAACACGTTTCCAAACCACTTACATCATCATTTGAGTTCACTTTACTTTCAAAGTTACTTAATGCAAATCCAGATGTTAGCGACGATTTTCATTAGACATTGAAAATCTTCAAGCAGTGGACACCTGCTTCATCCTAAGATGGGACTCCTCAGAAGTACGCACCAATGAATCTGTCAGGGTGAAACTGGCGAACTTTAGGTCTATTGAGCGAACCAAGGCAGATAGACAAAATCAGCGCAGAACCTGGCAAACAGAAATAGATCAGTTCATGTTTCCATGAACTTCACAGTAGTACAAAAAGAGCAAGTAGACAGACAAGTACTAATATCGAAGTAGACAAAGAATAAGCAATTTGAAGATAAAAGTTAGTGCAAATATGCCATGATTTAGAAGACGTCAAGGAGTAAGTGC
>CALYCZ020000136.1:0-11831 GCA_944470555.2 Heterobilharzia americana | reverse complement strand
ATCCGACCGGTAGCTGCTACCTTGACGTGGTGGTCGGGCTTGCATATCACAATGACCCAACGAGCTATGCTGGTGGAACGCTTGTTCCCTCGAGGTCCTACCATACCAGAAAGGTCTGTTGGGTAGTGGTTAGACGAAAAGCAGTTACCGTCATAGTGTAAATTGCTACACTATGATGGGGGTCTGAGGGCGAAGTCGTACTGCTGCTAGCTGGATGGGGTGTGACAGCAGTAAGGTGTTTCCCTTGGATGACCAGCAGTGCCAAGCTGATGCTGCCTTCTCAGTGGAAGGGGGGGTTAGAAAAGGTCGGCCCCAAAAATAACACACTCCACCACGCCCCACGGTCTGCCGGGCCGGCGGTGTTGGTTCACTTGTCGTTTCCTTTCGCTCATCCGGCCCCAAAAATACAAAAATTCAAAATAATCATACTCAAAAGGCTGGGTGTGACAGGCCTCAAGCAGATGTCCGATGGGCTCTGCGGTCACACAAATCTCTTTCAGGTACCTTAAGAAGAAATAGCCTTCCACGGTGTGGGCAGCCGGGAAGTGTCAACCGCCCTCACAACTCTGTCAGCACCCAAGTTTCTTCTGACTGCTATCCTCCTCCTCCATCATTACCTTCTAATCTTCCTTCACGTCTCTTAATTAATGATGCTGCATCATCTTCAATTTCTCCTACCTCTGCAGCCTTCGACAACGATCTGAGTCCACAGAACAGCATCCTGGTCTCCTTAAACCACGCTCCAAATTACATATTGGAGCCTTCAATGTCCGCACCCTCCGTCAAATTGGCCAACAGGCTTCGTTAGCAAAGACTCTAGCAACTCGGGCCATGGATGTGTGCTGTGTTTGTGAGACACGCATACAGGACCCAAGTGTGGTTATTCACCTGACCTCTCCTGACCAATCTGGTGAATCCACAAAATTCACCCTTCGAGTTTCTGGAGATTCGATAGCTAGCTCCCGTGGTCTTGCAGGTGTAGGTATAGCATTAAGCACCAGGGCAGAAAACTCACTACTAGACTGGATCCCAGTTGATAGTCGCCTCTGCGCTATGAGGCTGAACGGCACAGTGAGAACCAAAAGGAATAGTGAGACTCGCCGTTGTCTCTTTGTAATCTCTGCTTACGCACCCACTGACTGCAGCTCGGATGAAGTGAAGGACGAGTTCTACCATAAACTGTCTAACCTCCTCTCGAAAGCCAAACGTTCGGACGTAGTGGTTGTTGCAGGTGACCTCAACGCACAGGTGGGTAGACTGAGTGAGGCAGAAAGGCACTTAGGTGGCACTTTCGGAATCCCAGCTGAACGTACAGATAACGGTGATCGCCTATTACAACTATGCTCAGATAACCGCCTATTTTTAGCCAGCACAAATTTCAGACATAAAGAAAGGCACTGTCTGACCTGGCGTCCACCGAGCTCGACTCAGCGATGGACACAGATAGACCACATTGCTATTAGTCATCGCTGGAGAGGATCGGTGGAAGACTGCCGCTCCTTCTGGAGTACGTGTTTGGACAGCGATCATGCGTTGGTCCGAGCACGTATATGCCTGCGTCTCAATGGACGTAGAAAAAATTTGGCAACAAAACCACTACGAGTTCTGCTGGACAACGAAAACACCAAAGCCGTGTTCAGTGAGAAGTTGGCTAGGCAGTTATCGGAACAAAAGACTGTCACTCATCCAGAAGAAGCTTGGTGCCATCTTCAGTCTACTGTAAAAGCAGCACTGGAGACTGTAGCCGACTCCAAGATAATGGCTAAAAAGAGCCAGTGGATATCAGCAGCTTCTTCCAAACTAATGGATGCACGTGAATGCATCCCTGCAGGCTCTGAGTACAATGAAGAGCGAGCGCAACTTAAAAATAAACTGACGAAAAGTCTGCGCAACGATCGTGAACAGTGGTGGGCAGCAAAGGCTAAAGAGATGGAAAAGGCAGCGGCGATCGGTAACAGTAGACAGTTATTTAGACTTATTAAGGAGACTGGGGGGAAATGGTCAACAACAGTTAGTGAGGTTATAGCGGAGAAGGACGGATCTGCGATTCACTCGCAGGGAAGGCGACTGGGACGATGGGCAGAACACTTTGAGGAACAGTTTAACTGGCCTCCAGCCACCATTGCGCTGCCCGCTATCCAGTCGGACCCTGAATGGGACATAGAGACAGGTCCCCCAACACTAGAAGAAGTTGAGAAAGCGGTAGGTAGCCTGAAACGGGGAAGGGCAGCAGGACCAGACGGACTACCTGCTGAGGTATACAAGAATGGTGGTAGAGTTCTCTTAGTCAGGCTAACGGAAGTGTTAGCCAGTATATGGGAATCAAATACGATCCCCTCCGACTGGTCTAAGTCACTGATCATCCCAGTCTTCAAGAAAGGCGAGAAGTCCTCTTGTGATAACCACAGAGGAATCAGCCTGACAAACATAGTGTCTAAGATCCTAAGTTCTATAATTCTCCGACGCCTGAGTGGAGCTCGGGAACAGCAAGCCCGAGAAAACCAGGCAGGCTTTAGACCTGGCCGTGGATGTATCGACCAAATATTCACACTGCGCCAGGTCCTGGAACATAGGCATGCTTACAGACGCCCGACAATAGCTGTATTTCTCGACCTGAAGGCGGCATTTGACTCCGTTGATCGAGAAGTCTTATGGCAGTGTCTGTCACTGAAAGGCGTGCCTAGTAAGTACATCACCTTATTGAAAGCTCTCTACTCGAACACTTGTGGGCATGTTAGAGCCTATGGTGAGTTGTCCAGGGAGCTATACTCATCAAGTGGTGTCCGTCAAGGATGCCCACTATCCCCATTCTTATTTAATTTTATCATAGATATTCTTATGGAGGTTTCCCTCTCGTCACCTAATTACAAAGACGTTGACCGGATCACAGGTGAATTTTCCTTAGATCTAGAATATGCAGATGACATAGTCCTGTTAGGTGAAGACGCTGACAAGATGCAGAGTCTTCTGAACACTTTGAGTGGGAATTTGAGAATGTTTGGGATGCGATTTTCACCACCCAAATGCAAATTTTTGCTCCAGGACTGGTCTTCAGCGGTACCGCGGTTAACAATAGAGAGTGAAGTGGTTGAGTGTGTTGACCACTTCACTTACCTGGGAAGTAGGATCAACTCCGGTGGGTTAGTTGGTGATGAGATTTCTGCACGGATACAAAAGGCTCGATTGGCTTTTGCCAATTTGCGCCACCTATGGCGCCGCCGTGATATTCGTTTGTCTATTAAGGGTCGCGTGTACTGCACAGCAGTCCGCTCTGTTCTACTGTATGGCTGTGAAACATGGCCATTGAAAGTGGAAGATACAAAAAGGCTTCAGGTGTTTGACCACCGTTGCCTTCGTAGTATAGGACGTATTCCGTGGTGTCACCATGTGAGTAATGCAGAAGTTAGGTGTAGAGTTTTGGGGAGAAGAGGTAAGTCAGTCGACGAGGTTGTGAACCTTCATCGACTGAGATGGTTGGGACACGTACTACGTATGCCTAGTCACCGATTGCCTCGTCACACAATGTTGGCTGAGGTGGGTTCAGGCTGGAAAAAGGCCCGAGGTGGCCAGACTAAAACATGGCACCAATGTATGAAGTCTCTGACTGTTGGTTTAAGCCATGTAGGACGATGCAGACTAGGTGGTTGGGGTCCACGGGACAAGAGGAACCAGTGGTTGGAGACCCTAGGTGATATGGCTCAGAACCGAAGTCAGTGGCGCAGATGTATACACACATTATCCTCATCTTAACAACGCTATACCGAATCTCACTATTTTGTCACTCCTCTTTCCTTTCTTCTCGTACTTTATATTTCTTTTGACTGCATTCACTTATCTTCATCCTTCACCTCACTACCTTTTTACTTGATGTGCTGATATGAGGTGTGGCAACTCGGACCGTTACGCATTAATGCTTGGTCCTATGTTGATAATGATGATGATGGGAGTAGAGGTAAATCTGTTGACGAGGTTATGAAGCTGCATCGAATGAGATGGATGGATGACTGGGACATGTCTTACGCATACCTTGTCACCCATTGCCTCATCACACGATGTTGGCCGAAGTAGATTCAGGCTGGAAAAAGGCTCCAGACGGTCACGAAAAGAGATAAAAGAAGAATGAGAAAATGGTGAGATTCGGTATAGAGTCGTTAAGATGAGGATAATGTGTGTATACATCTGCGCCAATGACATTGGTTGTCAGGCGTATCACCAAGAATCAGTCTCCAACCACTGGTTCCTCTTGTCACGCAGACCCCAACCTCTTAGTCTGCATCTCCCCACATGACTGAGACCAACAGTGAACGACTTCATACATTGATGCCATGTTTGAGTGTGGCCGTCTGGAGCCTTTTTCCAGCCTGAATCTACTTCGACCGACATTGTGTGATGAGGCAATGGGTGACAAGGTATGCGTAACACATGTCCCAGTCATCCATCCATCTCATTCTGTGGAGGTTCACAACCGTGTCAACAGATAGACTACACGTACGCTGATGACTGTCAGTAAGTGGGTCCTAGATTTCTTGTCGATTGACTCCTACTATCTAACACCAGAGAGAGCTTAATTCCTCATCCTTATGTGTTGATTGATCCTTCCAGCAGACAAACTTTGTTTCAGATTAGACTCACCTCGTCATATAGTCTACTGTATCTTCATTTACGAAAAATCGTTTTGAAAAGTTTACCAGGTTTTTGTAACCTAAAGAAGTAAACATGAAGGATACTACATACTAATTAAAAGTCTCTTGAAAGACAAACATTTGTAAAACTCTCTTTGTTTCCAACTATTTTCAATTGAATATCTGCATTAATAAACTGTAGGACACTGTTCATCAGTGTTTGGAACTCTGTGGCCGTCGATTACCGTGTCAAACACACTATTGTGAAGAACAATGTCATTCAGGTCCTTGTAATTCTTGTTGGCGTGGTGTAATCTATTCAGAATTAGTATGCCGTTGTGGTTATACTGTACTTCAGCCTCCACAACCTTGTGGATCCACCGCACCTGAATGCAATCAACCCTGTAATCGTACGCATAATTGTGAACATCCAGTTCGACACAACTGTCATATGGAGCCTACATGTCCACCTTGTACTGTTCTAATGATCAAAGATTGTCCAGGTGGTAAGTAAATTAAAGTTTTCATCAACATATATTGCTTTTACATTGAAAATATATGACATGCTTGACCAGGACACTTCCGTCTATTTTCAAGGTGTTTTCTTTTGTTATTTCCCTTGCCGTATTCACTGTTTTCACAATAGTGTATTGTTGTTCAAGTTGAATATTTATCTACTTTACAAAACTGCTCTGACAAATCTTTTCTGTCCTGATATTCTCGCCAGTCGAAATTTTGAATTTCATTACTTGTATGTCCAGATTTCATAGTCCAAATGCATGTTAAAACAATAGTAATGATAATAATGTAGTGGCTGTTGCTGATAAGGATGGATATAAGTAGTATATGTTGAGAGGGCGGCAGAAACTATAGGGAATTACCAGCAGTGGTTAGGGTTTCTGCCCAGAGAAACACAAGAGATAACTCGGGCGTATTAAGAGCAAATCAAGAGGGTAGCAGAAGAGGAAATGAAGCACACTTCGCAAATGACTATCTTACCTGCAAGGTGTAACGTATGTGTTAACGACCACTGCACCACATGTTAATCATAAAAATCCCTTCCTTTGTCTCTGTCTTCTCGTTTCCTTCAATAATGCTGGATGATGATTGGAAGCAAAATGAAAATTTAGGCTGCGACTGGATTTGGATCAGTGACCATCAGGTTCCAGACCACGGTGCTCTACCAACTGAACTACGACATTCGACTGTTGGCTAGGTTTTTATTTCATCAAGGGTTTTGCCCAACTGCCATCATCATCAATATCAACATACGACCAGGTATTACTCTGTAACTTTGCGACTTCCCACTACACCTCATATTACCACATCAAGTAGAAAGGTAATGGGGTGAAAGATGAAAATAAGAAAATTCAGTCAAAGGAAATACGAAAAGAGAGAAAGGAAGAATGAGAAAATGGTGAGATTCGGTATAGAGTCGTTAAGATGAGGATAATGTGTGTATACATCTGCGCCAATGACATTGGTTGTCAGGCATATCACCAAGAATCAGTCTCCAACCACTGGTTCCTCTTGTCACGCAGACCCCAACCTGTTAGTCTGCATCTCCCCACATGACTGAGACCAACAGTGAACGACTTCATACATTGATGCCATGTTTGAGTGTGGCCGTCTGGAGCCTTTTTCCAGCCTGAACCTACTTCGGCCGACATTGTGTGATGAGGCAATGGGTGACAAGGTATGCGTAACACATGTCCCAGTCATCCATCCATCTCATTCGATGCAGCTTCATAACCTCGTCAACAGATTTACCTCTACTCCCTAAAACTCTATACCTGACGTCTTCGTTAGTCATGTGGTGATACCACGGAATACGGCCTATGCTACGAAGACAACGGTGGTGAGACACCTGAAGACAGCCTTTTCATGTCTTCCACCTTCAATGACCATGTTTCACAGCCGTACAGTAGAACGGAGTGGACTACTGTGTAGTACATGTGACCCTTAATAGACAATCGTATATGGTGGCAGCTCCATGAGTGGGGTAAGTTGGCGAAAGCCAATCGAGTATTTTGTATCCGTGGAGAGATTTCATCGAGCACTGAGCCCAGCCACCAAGGCTGATACCACTTCCCCGGTAGGTAAAAAGTGGTTTAAGCGACCATAGCTATCTATTTTTTTTTGTATTCTCTTGATAACCACTGAAAGCGGCAGGATGAATTAAATACGTTTTAAAGATTAAAATTGTTTGAAAGTGAGGAATTGAGTGCCAAGTACTGTTCGTCACACTAACATACATACTAATTTTAATAAACTGATTGTTCTTACCGTATTTATGCTTTCTTCAACTGAATAGTGGCGGTGTCTTCAACTGGCTGATTGCGGTGTAAACAATACACAACTTCATCATCAATTTTTATTTCTTGAATTACTGGTAATATAAAATCAAAGAATGGCAGTCAACTCTTTACCTCAACTTCATCGACTTTGAGAAGGCCTTCGATAGCGCTGACCGAGAAGTAATTTGGAAACTGCTTCAACACTACGTAGTACCACAAACCTTTATCAACCTCATTCAACTGCTATATGATGATGCCACATGCCAAGTAATTCACAATGGAAAGCTCAGTGACGCCTTTGAAGTGAAGACAAGTAAGACACCGATCATCTTCCTGGTTGTGATCGACTGGTCTGGACTGGATCATGCAAGAAACTATGTGGAGCAAGAAGATGAGCATATGCTGTTTGACCGATGAAAGGAGCCTAGAATATTTGGATTTCACCTATGATTTATTTCTAATGTTGCACAAATTCGAAGATCTACGGCCAAAATCCAACAAGTTGACAGAAGAGGCAGAGAAAACGAGACTTCAAGTGAATGTAGAGAAGACAGAGGTGATGATACCCAACCAACACGATCACCAACAACAACAAGCACCAATCGCCACACAACGGGAGAAATCGAAAGCAAGTTGTCGCTTTCACCTAGGCAGCGGCGGCACAGAGGAGGATGTCAAAGCCACGGTCGAAAAGATAGAAAGACAGATTTTTATTAGCCTGAAATCAGTGTGGAGATCTGCTGCATTGCACTGCAATGCACTCAGCATAAAAGAACAATATCAGTTGGTGTGATGGTTGAGAGACTTAACGCCTTACGAAAAGCATTTCCAACAAACTGCAGACATACATGAACAGCTGCCGTCTAAGCTTACTCGATACTGAAGATCAGATGACCAGAAGGAATAAGTAACAAGGAACTCACTTGGCAACGAACCAACCAAGAACTCACGGAGTTCAGAACTTTTACTTTTTCTATTCACACAGATTAAGATTTTCTTCTCCAGCAAAGATGTATTAACTTTTGTGACAATGTTTTGTACTCTACATTTCTTCGCGTCATTATCGTTTTGTACACATATCACACCTGTATTAATATCTCAATAGAGAGATGATACAATTTCAATGCACTCGAAATGTATTCACAGTTTTTCTGTAGTATATTATGGAAAATATTTATAAAAGTAATTGTACTAACTTGTTTCGGCTCTATAATGAAGGTGTGGTTTATCGCTTTAAACATTTGACTACGAAATGATGATTGCACGAGTATTAAAATCACCTAATTCAGCAACTGAATAGTATTATCAACCTGGATACGTTAAATAAGGTTCTATGGTCTCGGTACAGTACACAAATATATACTTTATAGAAAAGAGTCTTATTAAATTCTCGTTCAAATTCTCAGTGCCCAATGCTATACCAAGTTTGTATTTCAACTAAGATTATATTCTACTGTTCTACACTTTCTTTTCACATATTTTTACGATTTTTTTTCTTTTTTGTTGATAATTTCAGGGCATGGAGTAAAGTTTAATGTACCATGTTTTCAAGAAGTTCATACATGTGGTCGAATTTGCAACAAACCCCTTTCAAGTTGTTCACATCATTGTCAGCGTCAGTGTCACTCTGGTTCTTGTCTTGTTTCAGAATCTATTAGTCAAAATGGTGGTGTTATATGTACACAATTGTGTCAAAAACCTCGTCCAGATTGTGGTCATCCATGTAATCTTCCTTGTCATGAAGCTGTTAATCAATCATGCTTAGAAACTGCTACTAGACTAAATTTAGGAACTCAGTTACTCTGTTCTACAAAAGTGGATGTCACATGTATGTGTGGTAAACGCAAACAACGTCAACATTGTCATCAGGTGATTCTTATATTTTTCTGTGTCATATAAAATTGATATCTTACCTATCAGTATACTTTATATATTAATAATTATCTGTGTTTTCATCTATATTTTCTACGTAAACAAAAGCACTGCAGACATTTTGATAAGATCTACATTGAAAAAAAGTATCAACTAGTATTTACTTAAAAGTTATTTATTTTTTCAGCATAAAGTTTTGGACGTATACACTGAGTTTTACTCCAGTTTTTAGCGCACTTACCAGTTCTATGTTGGATGTCATCCGTTTGAACAAAATCGTCTCTTAATCTAGGAGATCAGTCCCTCAACCAAGCGGGAAACATCTTTAGCAATGCAACTACATGAAAACGAACACTCCTGTTAATAACGCTCCCTTAAAACTGATCAGTGAATCCTTCCATCCCAACTGTCAGACTGCAACGTATCCAGATTCGCTTGGTAATCGGCTTGTTGACCGTACTCACCTCTTCGCGGGCAGACGTGAGTGGGATATGTTTCACTGATTATCCATAATCTTATAGAAAGCGATTCAGCGCACCTCCTCGCAAGCTGACAACCTCCTCTTATCGAGATTTCAGAGATGGAGGCTCCTAGACTGGTTTGGCTACAGCAAACGATACTTACTGATCAGAGACCGCTATCACCACTATGCCAACTATGAAGGCGTATTAGTTAGAATCCAGCTGATTAGCTGATCCATCGTCCGTCTGTCCAACTGTAGACGGGACCACATGAAGTACATTTTGATTGGTCCCTCTTCAGGTTGGTCATTGTTCTCTCTATCCCTATACCATATAAATCAGGTGACTGACTGACATAATCAACGTAGAACCTCGCACACGAGTTCATCGGCTCAGGTTGCCACGCTTAATACGAGTACACAAAGAATACATGGATAGAAAAAGAATGCCATCAAAGAAGATAAAGTTGTGTAAGAGAATAAGTAACCTGAATGTGAGTGCAAATATTCAAGCTTCAAACGATGTCAAGGGGTGAACACATCTGCGTCGCCGTGATTGGTTTTCAGCTGTATCATTAAGAGATCTCAACCACTGATTCTTGTCGTCTCAGGGACCCCAACCAGGCAGTCTATATCTCCCCATATGTCTCAGACTAACACTCAGAGATTTCAGGGACTGGTGTTACGTCTTGGTGTGGTCACCCTAAACCCACTTCCAACCTAGTCCAACTTCCCCCATCATTTCACTTTGACGCAGGTAGTGGCTGAGCATGCACGACATATGTCCAAGTCACCTCAGCCGATGAATGTTCTCAACTGTAGCACAGTATACTCACCCTTTGATAGATAGCTCCACAGGTGACACGAAGCGGCAAATGCCAAACGGGTCTTCTGTATCTGGTCCAAGATTTTGTCAGCAACCAACATGTTTGGGTTTATGCAACTCCCCAAGTAAGTGAAATGGTGCGCATATTCCACCACTTCACTCCCTATTATTAGGCTGGGAGTACTTGCAGCAGATCAGTCCTGAAACATCATCTTACGTTTGAGAGATACAAAACTCATCCCAAACGTACCCATTTTTCTGCTCATCGTATTCAGAAGACCCTGTATTTTGTCAGCCTCTTCACATAGCCGGACAACATTGTATTTGTACTCTTAGTTTCAGTCAATGCACACTCGTCTGAAATTCGCCTGGTTTTCTCGAGTTTACTGTTCTCAAGCTCTAGTTCGGCGTCGGATAATTATGGACCCTAGGATTTTCAACACAACATTAGTCAAACTAATTCCCCTATGGTTGTTGCAAGAGGATTTCTCTCTCTTCTTATTGGTTGGGATGACCGGTGAAGTACGCTAGTCTGACAGCACTACATCTCATTCCCATGCACTACCTAGTACCTCTGTCACTCTCATCTACAATTTCCTACCTTCAAGTGGAAAACTGTCAGGTCCTGCTGCTTCGCGTTGTTTCAGGTTCAGTACAGCTTTTCTAACTTCAAAGAGAGTTAGAAGACCGACATCTACGTCCCATTCAGGTTCAGACTGGATGTTGAACAGCTGAAGCGTCGCTGAGCCCCAGTTGGACTATGCCTTATAGTCTTCTGCCCAACTTTCTAGCCGTTTTCCTGGGAAGTTATTAGCGTCCCATCCTTTTCGGTGATAGTTTCACTCACCATCGTCTTCTTCTTTTGATTATCCTTAAAAAGCCTAAAACATTGCTGAGGGTTACCCAACGTTAATCCCTTCTCCATCACTGGCTTTCATCCCTCACCACTGCTAGCGGTCGACGCGAAGACTCTTGGTCAACCTAGGTTTCAGCTGCTTTCACTTTTCATCGTAGTCAGACCCAGCTGAAATCAGTCTTCCTGTATCAATGATTTCGGATGACGTTGCCAAAATCTAATGACGTTTGCTAACCTTCGGGTGTAGGTTACCAGTTACTTTAATCGCTGTTTCTATAGTAGACTTAATATTACTGCATGTTTCCTCTGGATGAACATTGCCGTCATCTTGAGATAATCTCTTAGCTATCCCTTCCATAAATTCGAACTTGACGTTCCCATCTTCCTAACCGACCATAGACAGGGTTTACTATCACCTGTTTCCTGTTACAAATATGGTACAGGCATGCACAAGCGTGATCGGAGTCCAAACTGGTACTCTAAAAATTTCGGGAATCCTTTACCCATCATCTCCAACAATGGCTTATAGTAATGTAATCTATTTGTATCCATGTAAAACAGCGTCTCCCTCTTTATATTTTAGGTTGTTGCTGGCCACAAACAAATGGTTATAAGAGCAAAGTTCCGTTGTCGGTTCGTTGGCATTAGATTCTGTAAATACCTCCCAGATGCCTGTCTGATTGGTTCAGCCTCGCTACTTGAGTGTTAAGGTCACTCATCATTACGAATACATCTGAATGTTTGGCTCATTGTAGCAAAATAGACAGCTTGTCATAGAATTCATCCTTTGCATCATCTGAACTACAATCGGTCGCTGCGGCATAGGCAAGCGTCACGATCCTTCCTAGTCCTTACAGATTCATTCGGTCTCGAACAGCGCATAGACGGTTTTTGACTG
>CALYCZ020000135.1:0-19138 GCA_944470555.2 Heterobilharzia americana | reverse complement strand
CTCAGAACCGAAGTCAGTGGCGCAGATGTATACACACATTATCCTCATCTTAACAACGCTATACCGAATCTCACTATTTTGTCACTCCTCTTTCCTTTCTTCTCGTACTTTATATTTCTTTTGACTGCATTCACTTATCTTCATCCTTCACCTCACTACCTTTTTACTTGATGTGCTGATATGAGGTGTGGCAACTCGGACCGTTACGCAGTTAATGCCTGGTCCTATGTTGATAATGATGATGATGACAATCAGGAAGATGATCGGTGATAGTAGGCGGCAGCCTTGAATTACTCCTTTCCCCTGTCTTCACTTCAAAGGCAACACTGAGCTTTCCATTGTGAATCACTTGACGTGAGCATCACCACATAGGGTATAGCTGCTGTTGAATGAGGTTGATAAATGTTTGTGGTACCAAAACCGTAGTGTTGAAGCAGTTTCCAAATTACTTCTTGGTCGACGCTGTCGAAGGTCTTTTCAAAATCGATGAAGTTGAGATAGAGAGTTGACTGGTATTCTATGCTGTATTCTATAATGGTGTGTAGCGTAGCGTTGTCATTTGATCCACATTTGTTTTTTCCTCTGAATCCAGCCAGCCTGTTCCGGTTGTAGTTCTGAATGTTTAGTCTTCCCGAGATTATATGGCCTAATATTTTGCTTGGAGTGGACATGGCTGAAACCAACAATGAACGACTTCATGAACTGACTCAAGTTTTGTTTAATATATGTGCTTTATTCCGATTGTGATATCAATTTTATTTACTTATTTTGAATACATTCAAGCTTTTTTTGCTCATTGTCTAGCTGAAGGCAATGTGTATAGTAATACTGACCAGTAGTTATCCACTTTTTTTCGTTATATTTTCACATATTATTTAATTTTACTTGGATTAAAAAACTTTTTGTTTCTTTCAGCTATTTGATTTAGTTGTAGAGGAGATTGTAAAAAGTACAGTTGCTTCAAATGAGGATGGACGTATCCTTTTATCCATTTTATGGGTTAATGATGATTAATTGACTGATTTCAAGCTTGTATTCATCATGGACTGAAATCAGTTGGAAACCAATGGAAACCTAGAAGCACTGAAGAGGTGTTTCGTCTGACTACTATGTAACTCCTCAATGGTGGGGATTTACGACCCTGCTTTTTATTTCTAAATTAAGGTAGATTTTTAACGGACAATTTATTCTAAGCAACATAAACGGTTTAGTTGTTTAAGTAAAGAAGTTTTTGAGCATATTATTCGGATAAAGGGTCAAGTGTACACTTAGAAGTTTTGTAAAATTGAATTTCATTGGATTTCAGATTAGAAAACCTTTTCCAAGCTTATTCAAAACAATCAGTTGGTTAACTATACACTTGTAGTTTTTGTTTTACTCCAGGACGTTTGTCCTACCAGAAAGGTATAGTTTCTGGAACCTAATAAATCAGGAGCGACCAGATATGAATTAATTAATTTCCTCCTGAAATGGGTTCAAGGTCAATGTATTTAGTTAGCAACCAATGTAGACATCAGGATCGAACTTCTGTCGGAGATACTGAAATGAATTGAGTATTGGGTAGGCAATTTAATTAAAGTAAAAATTCAAGGTAGAGGTAGAAAAGTAAATCTCTTATCTTTCTTGATCTTATACTTGTTTTCTTTGA
The DNA here is from genome assembly GCA_944470555.2 of Heterobilharzia americana. Lineage (NCBI taxonomy): Eukaryota > Metazoa > Platyhelminthes > Trematoda > Strigeidida > Schistosomatidae > Heterobilharzia > Heterobilharzia americana. The sequence goes on along the minus strand of CALYCZ020000135.1, from coordinate 17,490 downwards.
AGAAGCGGGTTCTTCAAGGTAGTGAAAGTCTCTTCTAACTCATCATGATTGTGCAGACATATTTCGTTCAAAGGATGAAATTTTTTTGAATTGTTGATTGGGCAGCCTTGTATTAATGATAGAATCATATGAACAAAGATTATATATTTTAAAAAAGACATTTAGAACGACTAAATATTAGGTTGGTAGATATAATTGGCTTTTAAAAAACATTTTTAAATTTTACCTTTTCATTTCAGGTATTACTTTAGTACTGTACTATCAGTTAACTTCTACAGCGTCAATCTGCTTGAATCATATTGATAACGATAGTCTATTATTAGTATCAAATGAATATTATACAAATCAGTTTACTATTGATAGCCAGTTTAGTGATTATTTCCTTGTAGCCAACCAGAGTGTAATCTAACTTACAAGAATACTACTATGACCTCAAACTTGAAGCTAGTCACTTCCGATACCATAACCTTATTCATTCGATTACTTAGTCCTTAGATCCACCTCAAGTGCAGCTGACATCAGTTCTCGTTACTCAGTAGTCTAGTGGACTAGTTCTTATTGGGAACACCATCACTCACTGGGATATGGATATATCCACCTAATATGTCGCCAATCGGATGGAAAACACATCCTGGATTCCTCTCAAAATCACCACCGAAGAAACCAATCGCTTATTACATTAAAAAAGTTTTCGTATTCCGTTTATTAGATTTCAGCTTACTGTTTATCGATAATAAAGTCTATCATTTATATAACAAGATGTTATATCCCCTGAATAGCCAATTTCTATCATGATTAGTAGGTCACCTTGGATCAAACATCCTATAGATCACAACTAACAGTCAACTAGCACATAGTTAGCAGTGATTGTAAGAGATAACTGTGTAAGGCAAGGAATATTAAGATATTTTCCTTCCTTTCAGAAACTGCATTCTTCTATTCGTCCTTCTGACTGAAGATGATGCAACACGGAAAGTTTATAACTGAAAATTCGACCCATTTCAATTCATTATACTCCTAGATGATTAAAATGCGTATCCTGGATTCCACTACTAGCCACTATCCATCATTACTATATAGTATTAAAACACAGGCGATATAGAGGAGTTCGTTCAGGAGCCTGTAAGCCAACAGAGACCGATCAATTCAGTTCAAATTAACGGCGGTATAATATAAGCAATAAAATTAAAATAGTTATTAAAAGAGTCGAATATTAACACTAAAAGTATCTGTGGATGCATTTTTGAAATGCTCATATAATTACCCTCTTGGAAGGCGAAATTTACAGACACTTATCATTCCAAAGTTCATCGTGATCTGTATAGATGGATTATAGAATAATTCCTAGAGAAGTAACTGTTGCATTGAAAATAAAAGCTTAGATCCTGGCGCATTATCATTTTTATTTGCCATATCTGTACCAGAAAAATAAGAAATTTATCTGTCCTAATATTATTAGTTTTGAACTGTCGGTAGCCACTAATTACAAAGATAGCTGGGATACTAACTAAATTCTATCCCTTATGAAGCACGTAAAACTATCAATAATTTCATTGCTCGTTACATCGTCTTATTCTTCTTCCATAAACTCGTCAAAGAAATAAACCTCATTTTCCAAATCCCCAGGCATAATTTCAGTACTACTCACTTGACAGTTCCACTCAAGATTAATAGTGTCCAGAATATCTTGTTTACCAGTGGGTTTGCAATGATTTAGGCTCTCAGAGAAGATCGGAACTTACTGCTGCATGAAACACTTGACTGTTGGTGATGGTATGACCACCTCACTGCCATAACGGATGTCATTTACTGAGGTCTATGAAGTGTTGTCATTGCTAAGACTAACTTATCATGAGTCATTCGATTGGTGCGACAAACGAGATGGTCATTTATCTCCGTCCCTTACTCTGTTGTAGCCTAACTCAATTTACGCAAATACCAGTCTAGAAATGGTATTTTCTATTAGGCAAATGAAAAATGCATATGGGGTATTTTTGGTACCTTTGAACCTACTAATCTACTAGTTTTCAGCCATTATATTATTATTCAGAATTCAGAAAAGCTAGTTGGCATACATTGTTGAATATGCATTGCTATCAGCTACGCATTCACTGAAGGCTAATTAACAGTAGATATTTACTCCACTTTTTTTCAACCTCTTAGTTGTCAGCATTTACTTTGTGCATGAGCCACTTCGAAATTTTACGGTTTCTTTGGCAAAAAGGTGATCACTAATATCTACCTACCTTGTCTCGTTTTATGGTCTTTGTCTCTCAGTCAAAATATGGGAATTCTTCTGAACACTGAAATTTGATGAGCAAAAAGTCATTATGACACATCTAGTTTAAATCATTTGACACTTGCTCAAGCGGCTTGATGATTGTAGCAGTCAGTGTTATTCGAACCCAGATCCTAGTCGGCAGCCGCTGGGCGATGGCGTCCGGGACACTTTCGGTGAACTGTGTAGCCAGCAACTGCTCCTGAAAGTCCTCATACAAAGTTAGAAGTGCTCGTCGAAGTAGTTTTGTCAACTCCACAGCCACTGCCAGTGGATCTTCATCTGTTTCAAGTTTCGTGCTTCGGAACTGCTGCATCACCAGCTCCCTGTCTGCTGAGCTACCGAACTCTGCCTCCAGGCGTTCAATCATTCTCTGCCAAGTATCCTTCCCATCCACACGTTCCACGCCGTCATATACTGTTTTCGCTCTACCCCTCAGGAACGTGCCAAGCACCACAACCTTCGCTCCTGGATCCCGGACACCCACCAGCTCCGTGACCGAGTCGAAGTCCCTGAGAAAAACCTTGGTATCCTCATTCTCGAAGACTGAAGGTCACGGAATCTTCATCATGTACAGGAGCAATGACACCAATTGTAGGAAACAACAAGAAGAAGACTAGGAAAGTAATGTTTATCATTGACATCTTGTACAGTAGTCATCAAATATTGTACGCTTTCTACTAAGACAGTCATTTGGACAATCTGCCTCATTTCCCCTTCTGCTTCCATCTTGATCTGCTGTTAATACACCCACATTGTCTCTTGCGTTTCTCTGGGCGGAATCTTTACCCATTGTTGGTAATTCCCTATGATTTCTACTGCCGTCTCAACATATACTACTTATATCCATTCTGATCACCAACCCCCACGACAATTGCACTTATTAGTCTTCTCCCTTGGAAAGTTTCAAATGAATGATAACTCCATCCGTCCAATGTCGAGTAAATTACCTAAACCTGTGTTCTGTAAGCATATCATACCTTTATACACGTCAACTGTAGATTGAGTTTCAGTTGTATTGTGTTCTCTGAGCTGGGTTGTTTAATCATGAGGCTTTCATCGTCTTTCTAGACGACATCAGCACTAACTTCAGTAGATTGAGTTTCTCTGAGTCTAATTATTGAAAGTAAGGTAGTGTTGAGTTCTATCTGCATACTATATGTATTCAAGAAAAAGAAATGCCAAATAAGAGAATTTCACAATTAGAAATTAGTCTGTTGTTTTTTTTATTGTCAATACTGCCAGCGTAAAAATCACTACAAACACAACAATCAATAAGTTATTTCAGAAATGATCATATCAAGACCATGATGTAATAAAAACAACTCAGAAGTAATAATATACAGCTTGTTTCTCTTTTTTTCATTGCATATGAAACGTTTGATAAAAATTAGTATATGCACATACTTGGAATGTGTTTGTGTGCTTGCTTAGATGTGCAAACGCGTGTTAGTATAGGCTGCTAAGTGATTATCTGACTACATGCAAAAGAATAAGATAAATAACCATATAAGTGAGTCTACTACACAGTTTCACCATTTGTGTGTGTATGTAAGCTGTTTGATGAAAGAGAATATTTGTAAGCGGATCTTTTAGAATAAGTAGCTTATTGATTCATAAAATATCTGACTCGCTTAATTGCTGAAAGAAATGTTCTCTGGCACATTTTCGCCTATTGTTCATTTTTTCTCCTTAGTCACAGCATTCCTAGTCAACATAAGTGCGAGGCCAACTGTTTGGTGAATATTTTGGGGCAGATGTTCAAGAAAAGTAACATTTGTCTCTGAGTCTGCTGTCTGTATCCCAAAGTCTTCCACTTGTAAGCTTCTCACGCTTTGACCAGAAGTAACTAGACGCCTTCATCTGTTTGCAACCTATTGCACCATGTATTCTGCTGAAAACAGGGTATATAACCAACTTCTATCCTAACTAGTTTTGTATATTTACTTATTCTCCAATATACCGTGAGAAAGGACCTCAGGCAGTTATATATTTGTAAGGGAGAAATTTATATCAAAAAAATACTTAGTGTTATATTTGAGTCATGAATTCATGATAGACAAAACTATGATGAACTGGTGGGTCGTTTTATTAAAGGAATAAATGGGACACAATCATTTCAATCAGCTATGCGATCCTCAGTTTCAAAACTGTATTTTATGAGTAGATCAAACTTAACTTGGTTGTTGGACCTTTACCAACAGATGTTGGTGACGTCTAGAACTTTCTTTTTAAAACGTGAATAAAGGTATTTTAAACACCCTTTATCAGTCTCTAAAATCCTTAAGTGTTTGTCTGAGTAGCGTATACAAATGTGGGCTTCCACACTAAAGCCTATAAAATCATAAAGACCAATGATTTGGAACTTAGATTGATTTTGCTCAAAATCGATTGCAGTGGTGCAGAGAAATCTACAGCTTATTTTCATCCTAATCACTTGGTCTGTTGATGTTATTTGACTGGAAGCAACTGGCAGGAAATTTTGAACCTTGACTTTTGCTTGCTGTTAACCACCGAAAAGGTGTATGTGGAATCTCTAGGCAAACTGGTGTCCCATGAGATGTGCAAATGTATAACATTCAGTGCCGCAGTCAAAGCACATCTAATACGAAAACAAAGTTAGATAAACCTAAATATAGATAAGAATAATATGACGAGATTAAATAGCAAACAAATGATACTGTTTTTATGCTGGTAAGTTTTCTGGGAAATGATCGTATCTCCAAGACTATGATATCTACGGGATATATTATATGATGTTTTATTCTCTCTGAAGGTCCAACGGATAAGTTATAGATTCGAGTCTTACTTTACTTGTCAAGGTTTCTGCATCATGATACTATTATAACCCTCATAAAAGAAATGTGACTTACTTTAATAAAATAAACAGTGCATCATTGTATAGGGTGTACTTTACTTGTGTAATCCTTGCATAGTATATGCGAAGAAATAACAAAATGAACAAATATTTTGTATCAGCTATACTGGAGGATGTTTGAAGGTGAAATGAAAATTTGGACGTCGGGCGAATTCTGGCCACTGGGTTTCCGGCCCGATGGTCTACTAAACAAGCTACTCCTCAACGTTTGCGTCTTCCTAGAAACGTCGTTTCCAAGAATATAAATGCGAAATCATTGTTTATTTTCTTATTTGTTGTATTATATTTTATATCAGGAGTGCATAAGTAAAACAAGCAAATACACCTTACACAATGAATCAAACTAACTCGGTGCCCATGATTTCCTGAACAGTCCAGTCGTTTAGTGTTATTGCTTGTATTACACCGCCGTTGATTGGACCGAATTGATGAGTCTCTGTTGGCATATGGGCTCCTGTGCGGGTTTCTCGATATTGCCCGTGTTTCAGTTATGTATAGCAATGATGGGCAGTGGGATCCAGAATGCGCATTTCGTCCTATTTAAGACTCGTCAGCTGGACGTACCTGCCTCCCAGTGAATGATGTTCCCACCAGGATGCCAACAGAGACTGGTCAATTCGGTCCAATCAACAGCGGTGTAATAATAGCAAAAACACTAAAACTATACCCGTAGCGCAAGAAGTAGCCATCGTGGCTCAGTGGTGTAGTGGGTAATGCTCTCGCGTTTAAAACGATCGCTCCCTAGTCCGAATCCTGATGGGGACAACACCACTCACTGGGAGGCAGGTACATCCAGCTGACGAGTCCCAAACAGGACGAAATGCGCATCCTGGATTCCACTGCCCATCAGTCCAGTCGTTTGTTAGTCAGGATACTTTGAAACAGGACATAGGTCTAGTCAAAACATGTTTAATATTTTTCAGTGACACATTAACATTTCCAGCATCTAATTTAATTATGCTGATACTTGTTTATTTCGCTATTTTCATCATTTAACTTTATGCGTATCCTGTAACCAAACGAATTATTTTTAATCATAAACAGATAAATCTGATAATGTTGAACTAGATCAAGAGAATAAAGGCTGGAGATGTTGGTGTTTTTAACAGTCATTACTTTATACCCTAACATTATGAACACACCTAAGTTGCTGTTTTTTTTAGGGATTATAAATGCAATCATGATGAATATACATACTTTCTTTAGAAAATTTTTGTAAATGAGTCTTAGAGTTCAAGAAACAATTATGAAATGAAAATACTTATATTTATTACTTTTTTGGTTCAATTTTTCAACATACTATTCTTATTCTTTTATCGCTTAACAGAATTGTAAAAATTGAACTGTGAATAATAATGAGATGATAATAATTTTGTTTTATTTTGTCAACTCAAATGCTGTGATAAAAATTCAAAATTAGTTAGCTTCATGAAATTCTTTTTATTCTTTTTTTTTTATCCTTCTAATTTTCTTCTTCTTACCGGAATGTTTTAATCATTTGCTAAATAATGTGTATCAACCAATTCTAATTCACTTCTACTATTTGAATCTAATTGTCTAACTATTATTTCTCTGCTCATTATTTTGTTTTCAAAAATAAAATTCAGTGTGCTTTAGAACATATATAATTTTTATTATACTATAACGAGTGAGTGAGTTAGAAAAAGGGATTGAAGATGAAGAATTGAAGTGCCAGTTTTTTCCACAATATTATGATATCCCTTTCCTTTAATTAATTCTTATCTATACAAATATTTTTTTGTGATTTACTTAAACACATTAAAAAGGCATCTATGCTTTTACTGTTTAACTTTCTTATAAAAAGTAACACCGTAGTAACAGTGAAAAGGAACATTTACTACTGGGTTTAGTAGTGATATAGTATAGAAATTATAAATTAGATGATAGTTTTCAAAAAACTAAGAAAAGAAATAGACATCACATAGGACTGAAGGCTTTTGTGAACATTTCTCACAAGCGTCTAGGCAGTTTACATTCTACACTCACATAAAAGTAAACTCCAAATTTCCATGTCTTGTAAACTAAAGTTTTTTGTTGAGTCACCAAACAATCCAACTGTTTTCAAGAGAAAGTTGTGTTTTACATCCCATACAATAGGTTAGTAAGAAAGTGTTTTATGTTGGACGAAAAAATGAAAGATATTTAAAACTTGACATTTAATCATCACATCAGTTGATTTTGTCAACGGTACACTTATCCCACTAAGTGAGATATTACTTCTGCGAATAAATACCAAATAACTACAAAGAACAGTGATATAGCATTATGGTACATGATTTTTACCATTAAGTGTTAATAACTAATTTATTGCAAAACTCTGGACTTACCTTTCGTTGTTATAATTAGTGATCAGTAAAGGTTATGAGTGGCGTTAAGAAAAAGTATGCCATTTTAAAAGTTAAGAACTACTTTAATCAGTATCACAGTAGGTGAATACCATACAACTATCTTGTAAGTTATGATTGCTTACACTTATATTTGTACTATTCAAATCCAGTAAATAGGTGTTATATTTCTTAGGTTTACCTGTTTTCAAATAAACATTTACTATTTTGATAATGTGATTAAAATAGATTATTAGAAGTACGTTTTTTTTAAAGGAATAACTTTTCTAAAATGCATATTACAAAACATAGAAGCATATTTTCGTATTGTTCTTTTAAATATGTTTCTTTCACCTTTTGAATACATGTCGTAGAGATTATGAACTTCTAAACGCTAATAATTTTACCCAACTCTAACTAAGAAGTCAATAGATTAATTCATAATATAAATTTTTATACATCTTAATAAAAGTCCTACTTAAAATAATTTTAAAAACATTACATCTGTTAGTAGTCTGATCACTATATAATACAACTACCATTTGTTTTATATTAGATTTGTTTATTTGATATAAAACGCACAGTGATACAGTATTACTTAATTGATTACGTTTCGAGCATAAATTATCATTGCTCATAATCATATCAATGTAATCACACTTCTTTCAATATCTGATTTTATAGTCCTGTCACCTGATCTCTCTTTGTTTTTTTGTTTTTTGATTGGTAGTAAAGTTTTCCATATCTCTGGTATAGGTGTTGCATCATGGGTGTGGATTCGATGAACAAAGATTCAGTAATTAATCTCTCCACCTAGCTATATTAGACTTAAGTACAGTGGTTTTGTCCCACCCTATTGTGTGGTTGTGTGTTAATGGATGTAATGCAATGGCCGAGTGTTTTTCTAGGTTATTGATCTTATTGGGGTCTGCCGTTCTATGTTTAGCTAAATTGCTATGTTCTGTTAATCTAACTGACCCGACCGGCTAGTTTGACCTATGTATTTGACTTCACAGTCATTACATGGAATTTGGTAGATTATATTATTTTGCTTAATTGGTTCTATCGGATCTAAAAATCAGATGTCGAAAGAAGTGTGATTACATTGATATTATTATGAGCAATAATTTATGCTCGAAACGTAATCAATTAAATAATACTGTATCACTGTGCGCTTTATATCAGATAAACAAATCTAATATGGAACTACATTCTACCACAGTGCCCAAGTTTTTCACTTATACCATTTGTTTTCTTCATATATTTGTTAAGGATGTATTGAAAAGTAAGAGTAATACCTAGGCATACTGTGGTAGAGTATAATTTCGTATTAGGTTGTTCATTTGATATACCATACAATGATACGGCGATTATTTATTGGATGACGTTCCCAGCAGGATTTATTGCTGATATCGATATAGAAGCAACCATGTGACTTTTAAACTTCTTTCATGTAGTCCAACAGTTCTTTATTCGTTTATTTTAATGGTAGTAAAATTCTCCAGATATCTGCAAGCATGTGGTGAGTAGTCCCTGTAACATGTGTTGAGTGTTGACTTAATGAACAAAGCCTCTATGATCAAACTGTCTCTCCACCTAGCCATATTGTCACCTATATCCCACGCTATAGTGTAGGTCAATGGAAGCAGAGCGATAACTGAGTTTTTCTATTAATTACTTATTAAAATAGGGTCTACTGTTGTTTATTTGGGTAAAGTTTCCTCCTCCGTTGTTCACACTAACCCCGATCGGTTGCTTTGACCTATATACTAGACCTCAAAGTCATTACATACTATCTGATAGATTAGGTTATTTTCCTTAATTGGCTCTATTGGATCTCTTAGCCTGAAAAGTTTGTCTCTGAGCGAGTTTGAGTGCTTCAATGACACCCCAATTCAAGCATTGTTAAGAATCCTACGCAGGCTTTCCGATGTGCCTTCTTTATATAACAGGGGATAGGAATTCCCTCTTACATGTGTCCCAGTTACCTCTAATACTATCACTGCTTCTCTTACAAGTTTTTACAAAAGTTTTAATAAATTACAGAGGGTAGTTATTAAGTAGAAGTGTCTCTTTTAGCGTGTTTCATTTCCTTATTTAGATTTTCTGATTTGCTAGTCACAATCCTAAATTGATTGCTAAAACGGTTTAACACGCCTACTTTTTTATTTTATGTTGTATCAATGCGTTGATAATATGAAATAATTTCTGCTCGAAACATCATTCAGTAAATAATACTGTATTATTGTATGCAATATCAAATAATCAATCTTAACGTGAAATATCTTGGAAAGACTTTTCTTAAGTACTCAATGCCTTTCTTTATTTTGCTCTTATGTAACCCACTCTTTTTAATGTCTTTTACATGATGTAATAGGTCTCCCACAACTATATAGAAGTCTATTTTATAATAAGATAAACAAAACAGCTGTGGCTGTCAAAGTTTATTTTACATTCCAATCCATCACATTCGAAAACACTATAAGATGTTGTCTTCATCAAAATTACTACTCACGGACAATTAAGAAGCCCACTATGGTACAGAAGTGTGTCATCAGTTTAAGTTGTCACACTTAACAGTAGAATGCCAATGAATAAATAGAGAATAACATTAAAGCAGATAATACTGAACAAAAGGAGAGGAATTTAATCAATGAGAACTAGCAGATATTTTTAAAGTAGCGAATGAATCTGAACTGTTGCGATTTATTAAAATCCATAACACCAGAAAGCCATAATAATTAATTCCTAGAACCTTAAGGACCTTCAACACACGCCTAAATACCTCACAAATTGACATCACGTCTTCCTTTGGCTATGCTTTGCTTTCTTTCAACTGACTTCGGCTGAAATTAAATATCGAGGTGGGCAGTGGCTTTCCGTGCACAAAGCATATCCTAGGCAGCAAAATCACCAATGTTTTGCATAATTGTCGACTTTCTTAACTTTAATGCTTAGTACTCCACACTTAACTTCAACATTTTTAACCCGGGAATTTTATGAGGATACCTGTGTTCAAAATCTTTACCCTTGTCATATCCTTTATATACTCCCATGTTTCATAGCCGTACAATAGGACAGAGAAAACTGTTGTGCAGCATACACGTCCTTTGATGTGTACTCGGATAGTTTATTGAACTCATAAGTAGGGTAACTTGATAGATGTTGAATCAGCATTTTGTATCTGAGCTAGGAATTTATTTGCGTCTAACTCATACTGGTTGTTTTGACTCCCCAAGTAATTGAAACGGTCAATGTACTATGTCTATCAAGCCTTATGCTAAACGTTAGTTGCAGCTGATGGTGACCAGTCCTGAAGCATCATTTTACAAATGTTAGGTGACAAAAGGATTTCTGCTCAATGAGTTCAGAAAACTCCGAATTCTGTCAGCATTTCCACCCAACAGAGCTGTGTCTTCTTCAAACTAGCCAGCTACGTCGGAAGTATGTAGGGTCATATCCATCACCAAATATGCAGTAAAGTTTAATGAGGATGCTGATGGTGGACATCCTTGAGAGACACAATTCGCTGTTGCCACCTGGAGCGAATACACTCTGTAAGCTCTTACGTCGTTATGTGAGTTGGAGTAAATACCCGTATTTCGCATAATACGCTTGCCACAATCCAACTTAACCAACAGAGTTCAGTGCCACTGTAAGGCTATAGAATATGCAGTATTGAGCTGCAGTTAAAATATCTTCCGTAAAACCGTTCAAAGAGTAAAGTTTAATCAGTTCACTGTTATCTCCGACTGGAACTCACCTGGTTTTCTTGTTGTTTTTGAACTCCACTTAGACGTTGTATGAATGCAGACTCTAAAATCTTAGAGACAATATTGGTTGGACCGATTCCTTTATGGTTGTCACTGAATAACCTTTATCTACTCTGATAAACTAGAATGACCAGTGATCTGGACCATTCTAGTGAGATAATTAGTAGGAAGTTAGGGAAACTATAGAGGGCATAATGTTGGTAACAAGAGTATATAACGCGTTGACTCATCGTGGTAGACAAGCCCCATCACCACGTCACAGTAATGGATGTCAGTAATTCGTAATGGTTTACATTCTAGTATGCAGTGTTCGTTACTAAAGGATTAAGTGGTCACCGAGACAATCTTCTTTTCGAGATTTTTTGTTCATAAGCAGTAAAATGGTATTCACATTAAGTAAAAACTCAGTGGAACAAGTCGAATTATGGTAGTTAGTGTGTAATGGAAAGTTGTCATTAAATTCGGAAAATAGTAATAATGATCTGTACCAAGAGTAGAATTTGGAAGGTATGTTATGGTATAATTCCATCTTAGTTGATTTATGGCGGAACATGATACTATGAAACAGTATTATTTACTGGATTACACTTCGAGCATAAACTCTTGTTCATAATCATATCAGTATGATAACACACAACTTTTTGGTTTGGTTTTATAACTCGATTGTTTCTTCATTCTTTGATTTTATTGTGAAAAATCTAATAGACCAATTTAAATGCAATGATAAAAACTAAACCATCTTAATCGTTTTTGAGAATTATCATATAATGAAACAGTATTATCTACTGATTAACGTTTGGGATATGAATGTCATAATGTGAATACAGACAATAAATTATGTGTGAAACGTTGTCCAGTTAGTGATACTGTTTCACTGTGACAATTTAATAAACAAACTAACATGGAATTACAGTCTACCACAATGCTCAAGTTTTACTTCTCTATAAATAATTTAATGTATATATATAAACCCAACCTAAGAAAGACAAAAGTTACGTAATACTAAGGGATGAAATGTGTAGATGATCAGTCTAAGCAAATAAACATGTGCGAAAGGGGTGAAGAAAGGCGAGGGGCATGATAATTTATTAGATTATTTATTACTAGGTTATTCAGTTTGATTATTATTACTTGTCCCTTGAGTTCCTGGTAGAACATAGGACTTCAGTATCACGTCGTCATTCCACTCTTTTCTCTCCAGTCTTCTTAACCTGGCCCTATGAGTCCCCATAAACTTTCATTTCCTCCTCACACGATCTCCTCCACGTCACCCTGAGCTGCGACATCCAACTCTTCGTTTCCCCTTCGGGTTCCACTCGACGACCTGGCCTGGTGTGTGATGTCCCAAAATGGTCTTCTCAGTGTATCTTCAGTCCAATCCATCTCCACTTTCTTCTACTGCATATCTGTTGGGCGATGGGTTCTTGGTTGGTTTGTTGGCAAGCCAGAGTGAGTTCCTTGTTGCTTATTCTTATTATTCTGGTCATCTGATATTCAGTATCGAGTGAGCGTAGGCGACATCTGTTGGTGAATGTCTGTAGTTTGTTGGAAATGCTTTTCATGACGTGCCACGCTTGTGAACCATCACTTAGAAGCACTGACTGACTTAACTGAATTACTGTTGGAAATTCGAATCTTGTTCACAATTTATGCTGAGTGCAGTGCAGTGCAGTAGATCTCCACACTGATTTCAGGTTAATGAAGGTGTGTCTTGCTGTCTTTCCTATCCTGGCTGCTTTGACATTGTCATTTGTGCGTGCGCCGCCGCCTGTAGGTGATACGATACTGCCTAGGTAGGAAGTGAAAGAGACTACCTCCTTTAGGTTTCTCCCATTGATTGGTGATTGGTGCTTGTTGTTCATGCTGTTGTTCGTTGTGTATCTTCATCACCTCCGTCTTCTCTACATTCACCTGAAGTCAGTCCGGTCTTCGGTGCCCTACCTCTTCTGACAACTTGTTAGTTTTCGCCTGTAGATCTTCGAGTTTGTGCAAGAAGACATTAGACATAAATCATCATCGTTGGCGAAATCCAAATCTTCTAAGGTCTTTCATCGGTCCAGCGTGTGACCCTCTTCTCGCTCCTCACAGTTGTCTGTTACATGATCCAGTCCAGTCCAGTCGACCACAATCAGGAAGATGATCGGTGATGGTAGGCGACAGCCTTGAATTACTCGTGTCCCCTGTCCTAACTTCAATAGCGACACTGAGCTTTCCATTGTGAATCACTTGGCATGTAGCATCATCACATAGCATATAGCTGCTGTTGAATGAGGTTGGTAAAGGTTTGTGGTACCAAAACCGTAGTGTTGAAGCAGTTGCCCAATTATTTCTCGATCAACGCTGTCGAAGGTCTTTTCAAAATCAATGAAGTTGAGATAGAGAGTTGACTGGTATTCTATGCTCTGTTCCATGATGTTGCGTAGCGTAGCGTTGTAATTTGATCCGCACATGACTTGTTCTTCCTGAAGCCTGCCAGCCAGCCCGATCTGGTCGTAATTTTGATTCCACTGCATTGTTTAGTCTTTCCAGCATGATGTGGCTTAGTATTTTGCTTTCTGTGGAGAGGGACAGCAGCATGATTCTGCGCCAGTTGCTGCAAAGATCTATGTCACCCTTCTTTGGAATTCTAACAAGATGGCCCTTCTTCCAATCGATCTGCAGGTACCTTTCCTTCGTTCCAGACCTTCTGCAGTAGTGGTGTGAACGTGTCAGCTGTTGCCTCTGCGTCTGTTTCCAGTGCTTCTAGCGGAATTCAATCCAGTTCTGCTGCTTTCCCGGATTTCAGCAACTTTATGGTGTTTCGGACTCCGGTTTTGTCGGGGTGCTTGTGTTCACTGGTACTTCTGCCGTTGCTGGTGGTATTTTTGGACGAGTTGCAGGTGGTCGTGGTCGTGGTGGTCGAATCAAGAGTTTTTTGAAGTAGTCAACCCATCGTTTCCTTTGTTTCTCCTCTTTCGTGGCAACTAGCTTTCTTTCACTGTCTTCCATTGGTTTTGTCTGGGTTTATCTCTTCCCAGACAGTAAGTAACCTGGTTATTTGATATAGTGTTGTCAGGTCTCCGTTTCTCCTACCTGCAGCCTGTTCTGCTTTACTTGCCAATGTGTCGTAGAAGTGTCTTTTGTCTTTCCGGGCACTCTTCTTCACTTCTTGTCCAGTGTTTTATAGGTCATGTTCATTTCTTCTTCCCGTTGTTCATCCGTGCAATGCACTGGTTCATCTTCTGCTTCACCATCTCCCGCTCCCTCCTCTGTGAGTTTCCATGTGCCATCGAGATCCATTCCTTGTCTTCTTTCTTCTTCCTTCCTGACACAGTTATGCAGGTTTCCTTCCACATCTCTTTCAAGACTTCCAGTGTTCTTCCAAGCAGGTTCCTTCAGGGATGTTGCTCAATATTCTTCATTTTTCCTTGATGGCTGATTGATGTGAATATGTCCTACAGTTTCTGGTGTGGTACTTGAACTGTGGTCTGTCATCACCAGCTTCTTTGAAGGCTTTCAACTTGATTTTGGAGGTAGGTTCCTTCAACTAGGTAGTGGTCTGAACCTACATCTGCTCCCCTTCTTGATCTTGTGTCCATTTGGCTGCGTCTCTCCTCTCCTCACATTGGGATGAAGTCGATCTGATTTCTAGTGTGTCCTGGTTTCTGGTGAAATCTGTGTCGCTACTTTGTGAATATCCTTGTGTTCGTACACAGTACCTCGCCTCCAATCACCAAATCATTAAATGCGCAGAAGTCTAAAAACACTTCTCCGTTCTCATTCATTTCACTGAGTGCTTCTAGACCCATGATTGGTTCTCTTCCTGTGTTGTCCGCCCCCACTTTGGCGTTCATGTCGCCCATTAGAATTTTGATGTCGCCAACTGGAGTCTTGTCTAGTACTGATTGCAGTTGTCTGTAGACTTCCTCGTTCTTCTCCTAATCTGCATTATTTGTTGGCGCGTAGCATTGTACAACTGTGACTTCCCTTCCTTTTGTATTGAATTTTGCTGTCATGATCCTGGAGGAGATTAATTCCCACTGCATAAGAGTATCAGATGCTCTGGGGAGATCATGATAGCCACTGGAATACTCAGTGTGCTCGTGGTTGTCGTCTGAGTGACAATATTTGAGTAGATTACTAACTCTCTAGTTGACAGTTTGGAGAGTCCACTTCCATTCGGTCTGCTTTCGCAGATTCCTAGCCTAGGACATCTATGTTATGCCTTCTCATCTGTTTGCAATCTGGGTAGCCCTGCGAGGTCCATACATGGTGCGGACATTCTTTATCCCCATTCTTACTTTCGCTTTCATCGAGAGGAGACCCATCGGTCGACCGGCTTCCGGAAGGCTTTCACCAACTGACGTCATTTCGTCTCTCCGATTCCAGTGAGGAATAAGTTTAATTTTATCTTTTATATTTTCTTTGTGCTTTGAAGTTTCTTTAGCGGTTGGATTGGATTTCCGGGGTAGGGTTGCCAGCCGTATGCCCAACCTTCCCTCTTTACCGGGACTTATGGCCGACTAGTAGCTAGTTAACTAGGCGAGGTTTTACGTCTTTATGCACTACATGGATCCACAGGTATCTCGGAGAGCGCTTTTTTACAGGCTTTATGAAATTCTGGTAATCACTTTGCGATTGGATGATGGAAGTATCCAGGCGTGTTCAAAAGCGGGTGGATAGACAAGCCTATTTTGTATACTTCAGACAATCTATACAATGTTGAACTTGTAGATCTTATTTGTTCGTGAAAATCCTTGCTGAATATGGAGTCGTTTTTCAGTCTTCTTAAAATCTCTGTAATTTTTCATTTAGCTAAATATGGTTAGTTCTCTTCGTTGGCAGGCTGAGAGAATTCCTTGTTGCTTGAGAGTAGAAATGATAGTTTCCGACGACTTTTTAGTCCATAATAACTACACATCTACCCTTATCAGTATGACAAGCATTTTAACACTTCAGATTAACCATTCTTGAATGTTGCAATCAGCATCTAAACACAGAATCAAATGTACACTGTCTCCCGACAAAGGTGAATACAGAACAAATCAAGTAGATAAGAGATCTCTTAACATGAAATCGCTTTTCACTGATGTCCAGCTTCCAAACAAGTCGACACAGAACCTCGGACAGATAGATGTGAATCGCTTCAAGATGCCAAACTTCACAGGAACCTGGCTGAGAAAAGAGTGATATCGAAGCACACAAAAGTGTGTTCGGCGACAACGGGTATGAATTATGAAGGTTAATCAAGATATTCAAACTTCCGGAGAAGTCAAACAGTGAATACAGGCACACGACTCTTATTATCCGTAACTAGAAAATATACTTCTTCCTACGGGACTCTGTCTAGTAGCCGCATATCTTGGTCTGATAACTTTCAGGCTTCCTTTAAAATAATCAGGTGACATCTCACATCAAGGCACCAACGATCAGATACGTGTAACCCACCTCCGTCAGTGAAGTTTGACAACTTCATCCAGTGGTTTTCCTAGTGCTTTCCACTTGACCTACACACTGCTCGTATGCTGACTATATTGAAACAGCGCATTGAAGACATCTGTGACCAGAAACCTGTGATCTATTCTGCTTTAAACGGCCGTGTCTCACAGCCACATGATATGACAAGACGAACAGCGCAGAATACTAGTTTCTTTAAGAGGTATTAGGACATCTGCCGACCGATGGCTACTACCTTGAAGTAGTGATTGAGCTTGAATATCATGATAACCCAGAGAGCTATGTTGATGGAACGCTTGTTCCCTTGAGGTGCTATCATGATATAAAGGTCTCTTAGATAATGGTAAGGTGAGAAGGAGTTACCAGGTACCTCATGAAGAACTGGCCTTCCATGGTGCTGGCAGCCGGTGGTGTAAACCACCCCAACGCTGCTTCTAGCAGTTCACAAGTACCAATCAAACATAACGTATCCTAACTCAACTGTGTTCCCTTCTTTACCTTCACCCCCCCCCCCATGCTAATATAAGGCCTCCTGCGCCCACCCTAACCTCTCACTATACAATCGTCATCAGCGATCAAAGCTATCCAAACCTCATTACTAGTCACAATAGACCACGCTATTGATTTCTTCTAAGGGACTTCAACTTCCAAACTTTACTCCTAATCAGAAAGCAAGCATCACTCGCGAAAATTCTGCAATCTCTAGCCATGGATACATGCTGTCTCTGGGACACGTATACAAGATACGAGTGTGGTTATTAAATTGACCTCACCTAGCCA
>CALYCZ020000134.1:0-50090 GCA_944470555.2 Heterobilharzia americana | reverse complement strand
GTTGTTGACTTTAACCGACTGAGATGGTTTTGACATGTCTTGTACACGTCGAACTACTACCCACTTAGATGTGAGATGAAAACTGAAGCAGGATTGGGTTGGAAGGCTAAAGGTTGCCGAATCCAGAGGAAGCTTCAGTCGATGAAGTCACTGAGGAAAGAAAAATGTAGGCTTCGTTGAGGTTCTCAAAATTGAAGGGATGAGTAGTTGTAGACTTTTGATGATATGGATCAAAATCACTTACTATGGTTTAGATATATGTACTCTTAGAGGCAATCAAGAAAATGCACAATGCTTTAATCTTCGACAGTTTCAAAAAAAACAGGATTTCAAATGAAAGTACAAATGAAAACGCCAAAGGCATGGATAAAAGCCAAAGACAAGCATACAATAATCACTATCAGTGTTCAACTACGATGTTCGACAAGTAAACTTTTATTCAATTCAAATAGTCCACTAAACGATCACGAAAACTAACGTTATTTGCTTAATCCAATGATGGAAAACTTACCGCATTTCTTGCGAAATGTTTTTTAGAAACCCAACCAGTCAATAAGAAAACAAACAAAAGGTGAGAGTTTTAGTACCTCACGCAAAATTCTCAATAGGTAAGATTAAAACCTGCATTAACTGCTAATAACAAAAAGTGATACAGGAATTCATACCTCTACTCTCCTGTCTGTGACCTTATATATATATATATATATATATATATATATATATATATATATATAAACAACAATATGTAACAATTAAAGGAATTCGAAACTGCAAAGCGGATGGCACGAAGCATAATTTTAATTGTAGGTTTAGTACCTGAACAAACAGAAACGATATGGGACCTGTCACAAGTACGCACAAATTCGACTCACAACAGCAAAACATCAGTACAGCAAGAGCAGATCAACAACATGATTAAAACGATGATTTTCAGAAAGATAATCAACCACTAGTTACACGTCAAGTTCAGGAACATACCAGATTTTAAATCTACCTAAAGGTACTGTCAGAACAACTTATGACTCGAAATTCACTAGTATCGGTTAAATTTACCATCATGAACAAATGGACTGTCGTATTGTTTATGACCGAGATCGCAGGTGCTATCTCAGCGTTCAGTGGGACGTCATAAATCGACACTACTTTGGGTCGAAATTTCAAGAAACTACATCACACTATTGAAGTAAGCATGTATTTGTAGTTTCGAATGATAAATAAACGCTGGATATATTCTAAATTCAATAATGCAGATGAATAAACTTACATCAACAAAAGTCCGCCAATGATGCATTGTGCAGATATTGAAATCATGCAAAATACCCCCAAACTGATGCATACTGAATCCTAATTAGAAATAATGTTACAGAGACATACACACAGCTGTGGCGATGGCAGCCGCTTTCAGACCATATTCAAGAAACTGAGGTGAAATAGGCATCAGACAAAAGACTTTCAAAACAGGCGCGTGAAAGGATGAACACTTCAAGGTTTTTCGTCGACGAATGCTAACAATTCCGCATAAATTTTGCCACCATTCAACAATAGTTTGAAAATGGATATTTTCAACTAAATATATCCATAATAACAGAAATAAATCCTTATTTTAATGAATCAGTCTCTGCTAGAGTATTTTAACAGGTTTGCAATGTTGACCTTATTTGTTTTCATTAAGCTATCAAACTGAAAGGTTGCAGGTTGACTTTTGCCTGGAAATAATTGGTCAAAACTCCTTACCATGCCAACGCTTCTGGCTTAGAAGGAGCTATCGACGTCTTTAATGCTTAAGTTTCCTGTATAATTAATCCTGAATGTGTTCGCTGATATATTTAACACTAACCTGTAAAATTGACCTCTTTAGTTGTTCTGAAATAGAATGCTTTATCCTCTTCCTGTTTGTCCCCAAGCAGTTAATTTTTTGACAACACAGCATACTAGTTCATACTTCGTGTTACCCTTTTTTTCCACACTGTTCAATGCAGGTGGATTATATTTTAGGGTAGGAAGAAAAGCAACAGCATTTCGTAGACATTGTATCAAGATGAAAATCAGATATGGGTCACGAAAAGTGGGATCTTAAATACATTGCTTTGAGTAGGCTTGAACGGGTTTTGTGCCCATTTGAGGAATCCAAACGCATTGAAGTACACGATGGAGTACAGATGGATTACCATTGAATTTCAAGCGTGTTTATTCACTCCTTACAATCTAAGGCATCGGTCGTAGTTTCGAAGCGCTGAATGCTGAAATCGTCCAGTTCAGTTTTCTACTTACGTACTTCAGGATAGGACATGGAGATGGGGATAAGAATACTTTTTCGCGATATCAATATTGTATCGCTAATGTTAGACTACCAGTTTCTTGACAAATCATGCATATTTCGTTTCAACATGGTGCGTCCCCAACTAAAGAGCTTTTGCACTGTTCCACTTTGAAAACCAATGTACCTAAGAAGAGAAACTTTATTTTCTAAGCGAAGAGAATGGGTAAATATCTGAACACATAAATCAGGTTAAAAACTTTTATTCCCATTGCTTTTTGTACACTCAGCGATCGGAGGTATGCGAACTTACAGTATTGTGGTGGTAATTTTCAAATAATATTAGATACTGATATTTTGCCGACATGATGTTCAGTACCCACCAGACGGGCGAGTACGGAGCTTTTCAACAGATTTCATCGTTCCTTTGCCTAACCACGCTGGACAGTGTTCATTGGAGCAGTGATGGGCCGGCCGTGTCATTCTACCCATATAACTGTCTCCTCAGGGGCAATTTAATTGACAAACGCACATAGATGCGCCCAGATTCCGAAGCCTATCCCTCAGCTGCATTGGCATCATACGGCCAGTAGTAAATTTCAAACGTACAGTGGTGGCAAAAGCTTTTTCTATCAGATTCCCGAGTTTCAGCGTCAATGTTTCTGTACCTGCATCTTCTTTGAACGCCAAGGTTAGACAAGATCGCTTCCTCGGTAGCATCTGAGGACACTTTTCTAAGGCGATTTTGGCTGTTACAGTCCTTAAGGACTTTTCAGGTTACCCACTCTCGTATAGTGCCTCTTACTGGCATCAAAATGTAACCCAGGACAAAATAAATTGATTAAAATAAATTAACTACGTATCGACTAAATAGATCTCTTTCTTGCCTCCCGATGCTTGGGGTGTTTTGCATTTTGTTTTAAAAAGAATATACGCGATCCGGCTTTGACGCCACTTTGCGCTTCCTTTGTGCTGGTCAACTCGCACATCCTGAGAGTCCCAGGTGGTCTAACATAAAAGTGTTTAACTTATCGTCTTAGCAAGCTGGCAGATGGGTGAAGTGGAGAATGACTCCTGCATTATAAGATTAAGCCGTTAAATGGGACGTAAAGTACTGAACATTAATTAACTGGCCAAAATCTTCCCTCAGACGGATAGATTTCGGAAGGTATACATTCCTTTTTATAACCAGAACAGTTGTATTTGATCGTGAATATCTCATGGAATAATCCTGTTATCAAGCTTTGCTAACTTTTCGTTGACCTGTCGACGGGCATTTAATTTTAACTATCGATACTAATGTTCAATTTCTGAAAATGATCCACCAAAAAACTTCTTTAGCTGAATTGCCCCCTATCATTTTGCATTATCCAGTGAGACCGTTCCGGCGGTAAAGTAGGGAAAGGCAGCGAGGGTTCGGCGAACTTCTTGGTTGCAGGTTGGATAGCTACACCAGACTCTTCAGGAATCTAAGCTGTAGTATGTAACTGATGGGGCTATTATCGTAGGTACTAATGTGACTGAGCAGTGGATAATAAAATGGACCGAAAAAGTATTTTATCCTCCCCGTTGCTGGTCATGTTAAGTTTAGAATTCAAGGTGGTACATAACATAATAGAAGGGCTTTCCGAATTTCATTGCGAACACTTCGGTATGTCTACTCCCGTAGACTGGACAAGGTTTTGTTTTTGTGTGAGGGAAAATAAATGAAATGAGGTTCACAGGTCACACAAAGGCGAGTGCGGATCAACTGTGCCGCCTATGAGCTCAACAATACACACCGTTTTGCAGGAGAAACCAGTGAGTCACAACATTTGATACCTATTGCACGTAGACTGTTCAAGAGACAATTCCGGGTTCACTGCTAATAATATCGCTCACATTACTACGGTTGAAATGAAAGGATCTCAGTCCCAAGTACCTTTAACTTCAGGTCGAGCTAAACATCTCTGAAGTGAACCTCATGTCACTCGTAGTTCGTGTTTTTGGAGTACGGGAGGAGGAAATTTTACGTGGTCAATGGAACTTTGGATAGGCTCATGCTTCTTTTGGGTCTAAAGAATCCCGTAAAAATAATGACCGAAACATGAAATTTGCCAAGTTTTGTGCAAATAAGTCCTAATTTTTCTTTACCTATCATCGCTGGATTCACATCAAACTTAATAACGTGAAGTTATTGGTGTTCTTGTGGACAGGTGTTCGGCAAGGTTTGTAGTCAGAATGAATCCTTATACAGCACTGGTGGTGCTTCATTTTTGGATTTTCCTAAGCATGAAACAGGCGGGGCTGTGCCAAGGTAAACATCAAACCCCTAAAGTAATGAAGCATCCTAGTTAAGTGTGACAGATTTACCAATGAAGTGCAGTTCTCAATTCATCGCAGATGTTATGACACTGAACAAATCGATCTAAGTGATGGTAACAATTGGCTTCCATGTGAGGTAATTTGACCCAACTACAGCAATGAATAGCCTACAAGTGACTGACCTTTATTTCCGAAGGGTGCAATGTGGGAAGTCCGCAGGAGATGCTTGATTTAGGAGTCGTTCGCTCATGACCTTGATGAACACGGGGTCAGCTGAATATTCTATGTACCACGGAATACTCATGAGTGTAAGGCCCTGAGACAGTGAAAAAGTCACCTGCTGGGGGTCATATATTTGAGGGACGGCTCCAATACACCGAGACGTCTTGACTGATCAGTTGATAGGTTGCGTCTCAGCAATGCAACATAACACCAGAATGTACCAAATGGTGTAGATGCGTACTTGGTGGGTCGTCGGCCAACCTCTTTCCTTCCCTCTTTTCTCTTCCGGGTTCTCTTGGCTACCACCAAAAACACACTGCTTTACGCGCTCCCCTCTGCAACAACGAACCTAACTACAGGCCGAACGAAAACCTATCAACAGCTGGTGGTTACAAATGTTTGGTTACCAGCCTTCATCTTAACAGTCGGTTAGAAGTATGGATGTCTGTTATTCGTCGTGACGAATTACTCAGCGCGGCGGCTCATTTCCATTCTCCCCTGCTTGTATGGATATCAAAACGACTCCAGCC
This sequence comes from Heterobilharzia americana, assembly GCA_944470555.2. NCBI lineage: Eukaryota > Metazoa > Platyhelminthes > Trematoda > Strigeidida > Schistosomatidae > Heterobilharzia > Heterobilharzia americana. The sequence continues at coordinate 44,777 of CALYCZ020000134.1, read as the reverse complement.
CTAAGTTAAACCTGCTGGGTTCTCTACTGGTAAGACTATTCCCATGGGTTCACCACTTACAATTGCCTGTGGTTGCGTGAACCTATTTTTGGACGACACTGAGAGCAAGAATGCAGTTACAAGAATGAAAGGCCGACCTCTATCTTTCTGTCTGGTTGCCATTTAGCTCACTGCTCGTTTTACCTGGGATACAAGATATGCACTTACGGAACTCTGATAGAATAGTTTCAAAACGAAGGTGACAAAAGCAGGCATATTAAGGGCAGAAAAGATAACATCGAAACACCTCTTGATACCGATTTGTATACAAAAATGACAACCAGAACCAAAAATCATAATACGAAGAGGACAAAAAGAAACAGAAGAACGTAGGTTAGCGGTATGTGCGGTATCCAGGGAAAATAGCAACAAATGAACCGCATGCGTACGCATAATAACCAGTTCAATGTGTGTCCAACTGTCCCGAAAACCTGACACTTCGACATGAAAGCGTTTTTCGAGGAGCAGGAAGTATTCGTTTTTCTGCATCATTCAATGGGTTTTCAAGATATTCCAATGCTAAAGAGCCCTATACCGGTGGCTTACGATGTGGTTGTCACCCGCGTAATCTGGTTTCAAGCGGTCAACGCTAACAATATCTCCTTACCCGTATCAACCAATAAAATAAATCCATTGTTTCAGTTGACGACTTCAGATAAAACCACCCCAAAGTGGTTCACTGAGATAATAATATTACTTATTCCTGAATATACAGGCACACACCATTTTTACACGTATGAGTAAGTTGATATACAAATTACATTCATCTTCATGGAAGGTAATCTCAACCCCCACCTATTGTCACTGGAAGATATAAGTGTTGCATGTTCATATAATGGAACATTCCAGAAGAATAAGTATGCAAACATAAACAAGTTGGACAAGTGGAAGTATTGTCTTCGCATTAGCAAAAAAACTAGGTTTGCTTCCAGACACTGCAGGTATTACCTGGAGAAAAATAAAGCTTGAAGCTAATATTCCCATTGTGACAGTTTGTACTTTTTGCTTGAGATAACGATGAAAAGTTTATGAATTGTTTACATATTGTACTTCCCTGACGATTCCAGGACTGTGTAGTTCATGCATGTTAATACCATTCCACAACGAAGATTCATAATCTTGATGAATATTATGACTGAAAGCCAAATGTCTTCACTTTTCCAACTCCAGCATCCGGAAGCAACAGACTCGCTTAAATGCACCAAATGGGCTTCCAGAACATCTTGTCCTTCGTTTTCACGGTTCGTGACAGCGTTGCAGTTGGTAAGTGTTGGACTTTGCTGGTCACTTTTATAATGAGTAAATCCTTGATTTTGATAATTACGAGGTCGTAGTCCAGAGAACATTTTTTATTTCTGCTTGTTGTGGTTAGGTATTCTGAACGTGGTAAAACTGGTTACCCTCCATGAAGGGTAGTTTCAGTCATGGTCTGTTCCTTAGGTAATTAATTATCGATGGCAACAAAGCCAACGTTTAGAACTGAATTATTTTTCTACAACGAGAAAAAACAGACAAAGCAGCAGGCGGAAGAAGCAAGAACTTCAACAAGGAGATTGTTTCCTATGTTCGTGTTTCTCCCTACTTGACTTCCCCTGCTATGGCTTTCATTGTACATCCTTTTTCGATAGAGTATCTAAAAATATAAATTTCATGCTGTCATGTGGTGTAGGATTCCTGTTTTTGATTACCGTGTTGGTTGGGGCACAATGTGCTGTTAGTTTGAGGTGGTACCTTATGGAAGTCTCCTCAGCTCTACGTATGAAAGGTCAGTGTAGGTGTGGTGGCTCTCATTATACATTAGGAGAGCCGAGTATACGAAGTGTCGTGAAAGAGACTGTTGGTGTATTCGCTAAGCCGTAGAAGTTACCAGATGACAAGAAGTCAGCCAGTAACCGACCAAATTCAGAGGTTGATTTGGAGGCCTTCACTTCAGCTGAAAGTCTGTTCCACATTTGAGAGAATTTGACGGCAAAGAAGTTCGCGTGCAAGCAGGACTTGAACGACTTCATTTTGACGCTATGGGCGTGGTTGTGCAGATCGTAACAACTGTTGTGTTCGAACTGAAACTCACCACTGGCTGTAAACGTGTGTTTATGTAATACATTAAAGAGAGTGTCAGGTTAATTTTGAGTCGTCTCATCCAAAGTGTTTCTAGACTTAGTGTTCTGCATCTGGTGCTGTTGCCCTGTTTGCAATCGTGTCCTAACAATCTAGCTGTGAAATACCTTTGGACACCCTTTATTTTATGTTCGTCTGTTATGCGGATACCACTCAGTATAAATGGACAGTATTCTAACAGTGGACGTGCACAAGTTTTGTAGAGTAGCAACTTGACTTCTTTAAAGTGGAAGTACGAACTATGCAACCCATCAGGATCCTAGATTTGCGAGTCTGTGATGCTACTTGTTCAGAAAATGTGAGGTCCCTTGAATATCTTAGTCCAAGGTCACATACTTTTAAGAACAGGAAGTTTCATAGACTGAAGATGTGGTTGGACATCCACCGATGGAGCACCAAGACATATCCAGCCACATTTGCCCATATTGAACTGAAGTTTCCAAGCAATAGACCATGCGGATATTATATCAAGCCCCCTTTGTGTTAGTGCTTGGGAGTGGGATAAGTTATCACGGGTGAATGTGTATGCAACTTTTAGGTCATCAGCAAACAAGAATGGTTTGCCGTATGTAAAGCAGCTGCAGATGTCATTGACGTATAAAGTAAAGATAAGGGGGTCTAATACACTGCCTTGAACAACACCAGAGGTGATTGGCCTAGGTTTTGAAGTGTGTGAATCTACCTTCACCACTTGAGTGCGACTACTGAGGAAAGACTTAATCCATCCCAATGGTGGATAGTCAATTCCGATAGTCACCAACTTACTTAACAGCAAGTGATCGACTGTGTCGAATGCCTTTGAAATGTCTAGATAGAGTACAAGGACTAATTGGTGTCGGTCGCGCATAGTGGTTATGAAGTTAAAGAAGTCAAGATGGCAAGTTATACAGGACCTCGACTTTTGTAACCCATGTTGACTGGATGTGATGATGTTGCCACTAAGCATGTGCTGAAGAATGCTTTCTTTAATAACTTTCTCCATAATTCTAGAAACTACAGGTGTAATATTTATTGGTCTGTAGTTACTGGCTAGTGTTTTTGAACCAGATTTATATCTAGGGAGAATAAATGATGTTTTCCATATATCAGGGTATGTGAAAGATTCCAAAGAGAGGGAAAACATTTTAAGTAATAATAATGGAATATCAGGACCACCAAATTTAAAGAAATGTGATGATATTCCGTCTGTGCCAGCGCTGCTGGAGCATTTTAGCGTCCTAATGGCTTGGTGAATATTAGAGCATGTGAATTCAACCGTATCTATTGTCGTTAGTTGAGAAGAAGAATAGCTTTTAAAAGTGCAGGCCGCATTAGTGTCACACGAAAAATTTAAAGGTTCCAGATAACTGACTGCAAATAAGTCGCTGAATATTTCACACATGTCCACCGGATCATTATAAGTTTTGGTATCATGGATAAGAGGAGGAATTTCATGTCTTGTGCAATTCGATCGCTTCTTAAGGAGTCCTGAGAGAGCATACACTCTAGATGAGCTAGCTAGCGCACGACTCTCTTCATTCCTCAAACGCAAATCATGGTTATGAGAGATAGAGTTAAGAGTACCAAGAATCAACCGAAGTGCATCGATGTCGTGATGTCTGTAGTATCTTGTTGAGAGTTTGCGTAACTTTCTACGAGCATTGGGAGGCATATATGGCTTATTTTTTGGTGGCATTTTTTGAAACCTTTCAGTGGAACGATGGTATCGAGACAGGTTTTACAGTTGTAGTAAAACATATCAATGGTTAATTTGAGGTCCATGGTGGTGAAGAATGATCCCCAGTCAGTGCACCTAATCATTGGATACATCTGCTGCCAATCCGTTCTACCGCAGTCTCTACATACTATTTGGTGTGTAGTGGAAGTACCAGTTGGGGCACTAGTTGCTGGAAGTGGCAGTGCGTATAATACCGTATTGTGATCACTTCCTGGGAACTTGGAGCCTACATTTGTCAAAATAGGATTTATGTTGTGGCAAAATATTAAGTCCAACACATTGTCACCTCTTGTAGGAGTTGTAACAATTTGCTTCCATCCAAAAACAGATAGTGTATGGAAAAAGTTGTCACACCTAGCCGGACCAGTAAGTGAATCCCACTTAATTTCAGGTAGGTTAAAGTCACCGCATATGATCTTATGACCATATGGGAGAGTGGATGCATGTTTCAGAGCCGTAATCAGTAGAATCTCATGATTGTTAAAGGTACCAGGTGCTCTGTAAACACATCCTACCAGTGCTGTAGCACTCCTGTAGTGTACTGTGACCCACAGAGAGTCACTTGCTTTATCAAGAATCATATTTTCCAGCCTGAATACAGTGAGAGTCTTCAGGAAGTACATCAGGCAATCTCCTTTCTTGTTACTCTAGTCACATCGGAATGTGTATACATGTCAATACTTATCTCTTCATCTGGCATATTTGCGTGACACCAGGACTCAGTAATAATTATTACAGGCGGCTTAAATATGAGCGCGATTCCCCTTAATACCGATAGTTTGCTAAGGACGGACCTTGCGTTTGTGAGAACGATGTACGAGTAGGAGGAGTGATAGTGTGTAAAGCTTTCTAGTTCGCTAAACAAGCCAAAAGGTATCTCAGTGTTGCTTGACTGAGTATAGTCTGACGTCGTTGCGTTACAGAACGTCTCTACACCTCGTTCACTTGTAGCTGTAGAGTTATCCTAGTGGTAAATCGACCGCACAGTGACTTGAAATAGTATCACCTTTATCAGGGGTGAACGGAGCAACGCTCTTATTTGTGTTCAGTGTACACATCGTATCCAAATAGACAGAGTTTGACCTCATGCACGCTTCGCCTCCAGTATCTGTTACACAGAAGGTAGGTAGTTTTACTGTTGTACGTAGTGGGTGCGTAGGGTTGGTGATCCCACTTGGGGTATTCAATAGACCTGTTGTGCTTTCGCATCTGTTGACGCCACTTGAGTAGTTGGTGTCTAGGATCTGTGTGTATGGTTGACTGTATCTTTTCTGTTGCTCCAAGGGCGCTAAGATAAGCGGTTCAGAGTAAGGGGTTTCAGCATCCCCATCAGTTGTTTGGCCAAAGCTGCAGCTGATAGGGATGCATTGGATAAAAAATCATCGTGTTTTTGTGGTCCATGTAAACTTCTGCCGTGTGTTTTACTCCTTACCAGTGACTGCCCTCAGTTACAATCCACAACGGACGTAACTGGCGTTATGTTGGATCAGGGGGATCTCCTAGTAAACTAGTGCCATGCAGCCGACCAAAGTTTTTCCTCACAAAGTACCCCGCCGACATTTTATTATGGGTGGTTTGATGTTACCTTTTCTCATTGGTAAACGATGGGGTTGGGTTGTTGTGATGTCCATTTTTGTTCTCGTTACTAGTGAGACTTGGCTCAGTGCATAGAACCTTCTTAGTGGAGCTACCGTTCGTACTTCTGTCAGTTCCAGAAGGGATTACGGGATCATTCCGGATCATTATATGCTTTCCGCGTCCGTCTCCACGTGTTGGGTTCCGTGGGAGCATTGATTTGTCTGTTGCATATTGAGTGGCCGACATCCTAGGACCTGGGCTGGTGTGGTTAGTCGACTTTAGGCCTCCAGCAGACCTTCGCAAGAGTTCTGTCACGTTTAGTGCTGTGTCAGGTTTCACCTCGGGGCTTTCTATGAATACGTCTGGATCTGCAGTTTCAGGTGGTTGAGTCAAATCATGCATTTCACAGTCTTCCACCCCCACGTTGGTCTGTGTGTTTTTCAGTATATTTGACTTGATAGAGTTTGTGGAAGGAGAAGTCCTAGGCTTGAGTATATTGGGGGGATACCCACTGCTTTAGTATGTTGCAGCTTTGGAGCATTTTGACTGTCAGGTGCATGAGCACAGTTGTATACCTGCCTCCCCACCATTGCCTTGTCAAGAACTATCTTTATTCCTATGAAGACAGTGTCTTTTGCTAAGATAAATTCTGCTTTGGTGAATGCTTCGGCTTCTATCTGTGATTTAAACTGAAAGCGTATCGGACAGCTGTGGTCCTGCTGGCTTTTCTTTAGTCGAAACATTTTGCTTGGACATCATGCATTTTTGCTGTTCTAGGCAAAAGTTCTCGCGCCGCCTTCAACTTTGTCGTGTCAGGGACGTCATAAACTATTGCGTTCAACTGAAGTGCAAGTCTCTTACTTACTTCAGTGGTGATAAAGTTCACCAGGTGATCTACCTTGGATAGTGTTTCGATGTCAACTTCATCAATGGATGTACTACGCGTCAAGATGCCCAGTGGCAAGAGGTTGCTAATCTGGGCTCTAATTTCATCCAGCTGGGGTGACACCTCGAATACCCTTAACATACTTTCTCGTGGTGCATCATTCTCTTTGTCATCTTTTAATCTGCGTATTTCTGCTTTTAGTTCCTCTATGTAGGACTTCAGGCTTTCGATTTCTGGAAGAAGTGACAATGACACACTTGGTGGCTGAAGTCTAGTTAGTCTAACAAAAGATTTGGAGCTTCCATTAAGCTTCACGTTTTCTGCAACACTTAGTGTTGCGGCCTTATTACATGCTGGGCATGCAGAGGTACTTCCATTGTTAATAACGATGGCTGTCTTGTCGGACGTAGTTCCTCCTCCCTTGAGCATAACTGGAGTATAAGCTGACTCACTTATGCTGTTGCAAGAGGTTGCTTTTGGTGTAACCAACATTTGGGTATTGTTGATGCACCGTTCCACAGACAGTTGTGTCCATGCCTTTTTACATGCATTAGCCATATGTAGTTGCATGTCTGATACGTGATTAGTCGTTCGAGAATTCAATAGCTTTACGATGACGTTAATAACAAAGTTATGAAACAGTTACGAAGTCACGTTAAAATGTAACGCAATATCGAAAGTACCGCTGGACGGAGTTGCACAAAAAGGAGCGCTTACATTTTCCATAAAACGGGGTGAATGAAGATGTCAGTTGTCTGAGATGAAACAGCAACAAGTATAACCGAACTCACTTCCGTTTTAGGCCTGTTGATGCCATGGACTGTTTCGAAAACGGACGTAAAGGTTAATCAGTCCACCTGGAAACGGAAGAGTTATTCCGCAGACACGTTCTGCGGGAGTGCATCCACTATCTTCTAACAAAGCGGTCGGATACCTCCAGAACTCGTGTCAGTGCCTCGGTCTGCTGATCCGTATCTGAGGTTAAAAGCGCAGCAGCCGGTTGTCAGTGGAAACGTTCTACCATACCATTTACTCATGGGTGATATACTGTTGTTGGTAGTCGTAGGCTGTCCAAACAACACCCATGCTTGGTTGTTATGCAAGGAAGTAACCAGAGGTTCGCCGTCCACATTTCCTTAAAAGGCATTACTCCTGGCTGTCTCGTGAATTGGCCTATGCAGATGAAAAGATGAGTGTGTCCAGTAGATTATCTTGGGGACCCCAAGATATTCGTAAAGACGCGATTTCAGTGAGCCTCTGGTTACGGAAAATAACGTCAAAAACACGTTGTAAGACCGGTAAGTTAATACTTCTGGCTTGACACACACTAACCGTCCCTATTCTCCAACCAACTTATTAATTCGAGGTCAGCGGAACGTTTACCAACCAAGCTTGGTAGTGGCCTGTGTACATGGTTCCACCCATAGTTAGCGTTAGTTTGCCGTCGGCCAGTCATCGTCAGCGGACACCTACCAGCAGGTTGTGACGATTTAATGTAAATGTGCCCATGTTATTCACTGAGACATCAACCTGGAGAAAACGCTGAATGTGTTTGCACATACGTAAATTAGTAATCATCCCTTTTTCTACTGATCACAGTTCCTTTTCCGCGAGCAGGTTAAAAAAATCATGACGGTGTTCATTCATGGGTTCATAAAGAACGTTTACTTCTGCACTAGTATCAACCGGATGGCGAACTTTTGTCTGACGTCCGCGACGTAAGGCTAACCGCCGTTCTCGCCAGCTACGGTTGTACTTACGGCCTGCCGGTAAAACAATTTTCCAAATTTGTGTCAAATTTGTGAAATGTGTATGATCTACGACACTTCTGCTCACCCGTGAGGTAGGTATTGAACAACCAACCACTTACGTTCCCCAACGCAGCAAGGTCTGTCTGTCGACCAGCCACTAAAATTGTGGCAGCAAGATTGGACAAGGAGTCACATAGGACCATTCAGACTGAAGGGGCCGCTAAAATAGCTGCATATCTCTGTCATCTCCGGAACAAGACCTACAACTTTTCCCTGACAGGACACACTTAAGAGACACGTTTAGAAGGTATCCGTACTTCATTACTCCAAGCTACCTGACCATCATCAGCGACGTGATTCACCCCAGCCGTGGTGGATTACGGAAAGCAGTCCACAGAATAGGCTGTCATGGGAGGTTTGTGGACTAATTTCTTCATGCATTCGCACAATCACGTAAGTGGCTGAACTGTTCCTTAGCTTGATGTTATAGACCGATTCGTCAAGTCATTCACAATCTGTGCGACCTTTGCCCCTTGAAACAACAACTTTGATGGGCATACGTCTGCCTCTTTCATCAGCGATGAATATATCTACTGTTACTCAAAAACTCAATCGCTGTGACAGCAACTTCAGGCTGGCAGTAAGTTCAGGACGCGGACCTGCGACAAACTTCTACCAGAAACTGACTCCTGAGCACAACAAAATAGCCTCCGTATTGTCTGTTCAGATGAATCGGGTGCATTATCGGTTGAATACGACTGAGTGTGCATGTGAGGTCAAATATGGACATGGCGAAGCCGTAGAACTACTGCTCACAAAGCTAAGCCTGAAAAAATGCATGCGCACGTTAAAAAGAGTGAGCTCAAAGGTCTATATGCTGTTCATGGGGTTCAAAAATTAGACTGTTGAGTTTGAGGAGCTATACACCGCATCACTGTCACATGTTCAGGATAAACGACGTGGTACTTAAGGCGTAATCGCTAAAACATGTATGAGGGTCAAAGATCTTATGTTGACAGCGCTGGAAACACGTTCTGGACCAATCTAGCACTTGTTACACTGCTGCCAGTCTCTTGGCGGTCCAGTCACATGCATTGCCATCATGTCCACGACAGTCTTACGCAATCTCGCCTTAAATTCAGGACCGTGTTATTTCTTTCTTCACTCCAACAATATAGGAAAAATTCAGAGCGTCTCCGTAGCCGCAGATCTACATCAGTTTGTGGAATGAAGTATGAAACATCCTGAGATTGCGTGGTGGTATTTGGTCAATTTCCATTAGAATATACGTGACTAAAAGAGAACGTAAAACAGACGTCCTTAGTTTCAATTACCGTGTACCACCCACCACATCACTTGCTAAAGCATATCCTCCAAGCCAATCTTGGTTAGAACACACTTTTCGCCGATGACGTGAACTTATGGAGAAGAACCAGAAGCCAGGAAGATAATGCATCCATACAGGAACACTTAACTGGGTGGAAGGTAACCACTGAAAACGTAAATCTGCACGCCTAGGACATGACAGGTTTCACATATATCGTCCCAACGGACAAGAACTAGAAACGTCACAGGCTGGGAAGTATTGGGACGTTTTGGTGCCTTCAAACATAAATTCTGTGCTAACCAAAACGAAGACGAATTTCGTGTAGAGCTGATGCCAGCAGATTTGAGGCAAACTTTCGGACGGCCTGAACCTATAAGCCTTTAGCGGATTTAATTCAGCTCCAAAGTACGTTAGCTAGAGTCCCAGGCTGATCTTTCATACGTCACTATGTTAAATTAACCTAGAATGCAACTGGGAAAAGTAGAAATTTCTGTTCGAGGGCTTTATTCTCCAGAGCATAAAATAATCATGGGGGATTTGCTTGTGGTTGGTAACATTCGAACCACTCCAGCCTGCCCACTTCATCTCAGTCGCAGCGACGATCACACAGGATAAACGCGTAAAAGAGCCAACGGGATAAATGACGAAACTTCTACCCCTATGAGTCGCTGGATCTACTGCAGTCGGCTATGCGAAAGCGGTCTACACTACTCCGTCTGGATTCCTCGAACGAAGACATGACCTCAACTCAAGAAGTAGGTGCGAGTTCAGTCACAACTGTCTTCCCCTAGCCATCTTAATCGCTAGCTTTTCTCTGTAACTGTTTTGTGCATTGGCCAACAACCGAGTGATTTATGCGCTGCCACTGTTGAGCACAGAGACTAGTTGAGCAAAAACTGTTTCGATCCCATTTCTACCTCATCTGGACAGGGGTGACGACGTTGTCAACAGTTTCCAGTGTGCCCTTGGAACCAGCCTAACCAGACCTTCCGATAAGCGCCGTTGGAACTTCAGATGGCTAAACACTCCACCACTTCGCATGGGGGTGGAACAAACTGAGAAGTTCATTCCACCTTACCGCATCGTCCTTGTGGGCTAAAGCAGGAGCCTCTTAACTTCCAGGGCCGAATTGGCTGACTGAAAGCGGCACTGAAGTAGCCGACCTCTTAGCTGATTAGTATTTGCGAATCTTTTCGTCACCGTCCACCTATTCAGAGGTTTACAAGCAGCCCGCTAACAAAGGAGGACTCCCCACATTTATCTTAAGGGTTGGGCTAATATGGCGTAAACTGTTACTCCCCACAAAAGAAGCCTCCAAGACAAGATGAAATCCGCACGACGGCACTGCAAGGAGGAGCATTAACCTTAGCTGAACCCCTGAGTGAGATATCTGAGGATTCTCTGGGTCAAGGGAAGGTACCGGAAGCTTGGAAGTTGGGCCACATAACCCCAATCCCCGAAGGACGTCGGCGGAGCAACCAGAAGAATTGCAGACCGATGGTGCTCTTATTCATGCCTTCCAGGGTAATGGAATCTGTAATCTACGAGGGGCTGAGGGATAAGCTTATAACGATTAACTTCTTTAGGGCACGACAACATGAGTGTAGTAAGGGGGTGCTCCTCCATCACTAGTCTGCACACTGCAGCAGATAGATGAACTAGTACTATCGACCATCGATGTCTGACTTCTGTCATTTATCTAAACTTTGCTAAGGCCTCCGACCATGTTAACCACGACTGGCTTATTGAAAAGTTAAGACTGAATATGATCGGACCACCGATCATTGACTGGTTATCTTGAAATCTACGAAGTAGCTTAGTTAGAGTTCGAACGAGTTTCTCCATGTTCAAAGAAGCAAAACGTCCTGGTGGAGCTCCCCAGGGTTCAGTACTAGGGTCCCATCATTTTCAAACACGCGAAAACGACTTGCCTCGACAGGTTTCTTCAGAAATCCTTCTTTTCACAGAGGGCGTGAATCTACGAAGATAAATCGAAAGTGAGGAGGACAGAGTTCCCTTATAAGAGGACCCAACTCAACTTCAGAGCCAGGCGGTTAAAAACGGTCCTGAATTTAATCCTTGAAGATGCAAGGTAGGACATGTGTAACATAGTGCATGCCACGACACTGTTCCAGAGACAGGGAACTTAAAGCGTCGATGACGGAGGGAGATCGGGTGTTTCAGTCCTTCAAGACTTAAACTACTGCGCCAACTAAGGCTAAAGCCTATTTCACAGGATTTTGGCGTTACTAACCCTCAGACGAATTTTCGAACATCTCGATAGTAGATGTTTCCACCAGATTTTCAGCAGATTCATATGGCCTCACCTGGAGCTCAAAATCGTCTTCTTCCCCATTTTATCTGCAGAGGGAAACACTAAGCCTACAGTGTGACCAGAGGGGTTCGACCGAATCCGTTCGCAGACACAGGTATGGAGGACGATTGGTTGCGTTAGATCCATATCTCCAGGAACATAGAAGACAAAGAGGAGGTTTGATGATGGCTCATAACATCTTGAGCACCCATAAACACCCACTCCATCGCCTATTGTATTTAAGTCTCAGAACCACTTTTAGCGTGCACATGCGGAAAAGACCTCAGAATGCATCAGGTTAGACATCAGATAGAATCTCCACTGCTTAACAGTTATGAAAACCTGGAATTATCTTCCTGGAAAAGTGATCCAAGTTACTCCGTTCGAATGCTTTAGGCTCCGGTTTGATACTTACTTGAAAGGTGGGTAGTACCTTCACAGAACCTGGAGAAACTTTTAACTTTAGCCATCAAATGCTGTTTTGTATTTCATTTTACATTGGTGAACAACTGGAAGAAGTAGTGATAAGTTGACTATTGACGAGAAAGCCATTCAGGTGAAAATCTAAGTGCCGTCAATCTTCATTTGAATCATTTTGAACTCAGAAGTGGGCAATTTAGCAAGTTCGACGGGCGTAATGGTTAGTCAAAAAAGTTTGGCTTTTTAGAGGTCGTGGTATGAGCATCCAGAAGAAGCTAAAAACAACCCTTTATCTATATTGACATATCCTCCATCTATTATTTCCCTCAAAGCTAAATTCTAAGACGAAAAGTGGCTTTCCACTCAATACAGAGACGAAAAAAAAGTAAGCAGAAGCTTCTGTTCCGACATCAGCCAATTATAAACGATTGAAATAATTATATTAAAAGCGCGCAATTTAGTAGTTACTCTACCCTAAATATTGCAACGACCAGTTGTTGGTAGGTTTTCATAGGTACGTTGTTGCAGGGGGCGCACAGAGCAGTGTGAGTTTGGTGGAAGATTTCGAGTGCGCTACATATCATGGCATCATATAGGTAGGGTTTATGCGGTTTCAAAAGTTGTTGCAAATCTTGATTAACTCCCAGCTTATAGTGTACATCATAAATTAGTCCTGAAAGTGAGTGCAGATTCCAACTCTATAGCATAACTTTAATGTTATGGAATGTTTGAACTCCATAGTTTAGGTTTGCTGCTAGGAATTTCTGGGGAATATTTGAGTATCAGGCTGAAAAGAAGTAAATAGCTGCCAACGTTCTGAGGAAACTGGAGAATCAGGCTGACAATAATGATTTCGAATTCACCCGTCTAATGCTTTGAGCGTTCTCATTATCCTTCAAAATTACAAATACATGCTTACTTCAATAGTGTGATGTAGTTTCTTGAAATTTCGACCCAAAGTAGTGTCGATTTATGACGTCCCACTGAACGCTGAGATAGCACCTGCGATCTCGGTCATAAACAATACGACAGTCCATTTGTTCATGATGGTAAATTTAACCGATACTAGTGAATTTCGAGTCATAAGTTGTTCTGACAGTACCTTTAGGTAGATTTAAAATCTGGTATGTTCCTGAACTTGACGTGTAAGTAGTGGTTGATTATCTTTCTGAAAATCATCGTTTTAATCATGTTGTTGATCTGCTCTTGCTGTACTGATGTTTTGCTGTTGTGAGTCGAATTTGTGCGTACTTGTGACAGGTCCCATATCGTTTCTGTTTATTCAGGTACTCATTCTGTTCATCGAGTGTATCACCCTTTCTCCCCTAACCTAACCACTTCGGAGACGTATCAGATAGTGTTTTTTAATGGCTGTACCAAACAGTTTCCGATCATTAGTATGACATATTAAAGGGTGTTTGTCCACCAACTCTTTAGAATTTCAGATCATATTGGATGTTAGTAGGATGTCTGTATATCTCGTGTTGACGGCTTTCGAAGCTTTCTCAACGGGTTTCATAACTTGTGTAGTTTTGGTAAGAACTCTTGAGAGTTTCTTCGGATTCGCTCTTGAAAAGATCTAATGAGATTTATTGTTCGTCTATCCAGCGTCAACGTTGTGTATAGAGACAGTCTTCCATCGAATCATAAGGCACCATTTTGTTTTAATCACCTGTTGTTTCCTCTTACATCGGTTGTGCGTCGGAACCGGTGTTACAGTATCAACCTTTAAATCGGCGACATATGACATGATTTCAGCTTTTTTTTTCCACAATAACACTTACTGCGTCATCATCTAGTGCTACACTAGCCTGACAACCAATCAATCATTATCAGCATAGGACCAGTCATTACTGCGTAACGGTCCGAGTTGCCACAACTCACGTTAGTTCATCAAGTAGAAAGGTAGTGAGGTGAATGATGAGGATAAGAGAATGCAGCCAAAAGAAATATTCAGTACAAGAAGAAAAGAAGAGCGACAAAATGATGAGATTCGGTATAGTGTAGTTAAGATGAGGATAATGTGTGTATACATCTGCCCCACTGACATCGGTTCTGAGCCATATCACCTAGAGTCTCCAACCACTGGTTCCTCTTGTCCCGTGGACCCCAACCACCTAGTCTGCATCGTCCTACATGGCTTAAACCAACAGTCAGAAACTTCATACATTGGTGCCATGTTTTAGTGTGGCCACCTCGGGCCTTTTTCCAGCCTGGACCCACCTCAGCCAACATTATGTGACGAGGTAATCGGTGACTAGACATACATAGTACGTGTCCTAACCATCTCAGTCGATGAAGGTTCATAACCTCGTCAACCGACTTACCTCTTCTCCCCAAAACTCTACACCTAACTTCTGCATTACTCACGTGGTGACACCACGGAATACGTCCTATACTACGAAGGCAATGGTGGTCAAACACCTGAAGCCTTCTTATATCTTCCACTTTCAATGGCCATGTTTTACAGCCATACAGTAGAATAGACTGGACTGCTGTGTAGTACACGCGACCCTTAATAGACAAACGGATATCACGGCGGCACCACAGGTGGCGTAAATTGCCAAAAGCCAATCGAGCCTTTTGTATCCGTGCAGAGATCTCATCGACAACTAACCCACCAGGGTTGATCCTACTTCCCAGGTAAGTGAGGTGGTCGACACACTCAACCACTTCACTCTCTATTGTTAGCCGCGGTACCGCTGAAGACCAGTCCTGGAGCAAAAATTTGCATTTGGGTGGTGAAAATCGCATCCCAAACATTCTCAAATTCCCACTCAAAGTGTTCAGAAGACTCTGCATCTTGTCAGCGTCTTCACTTAACAGGACTATGTCATCTGCATATTCTAGATCTAACGAAAATTCACCTGTGATTGGGTCAACATCACCTGACAGTTATCATCCTCATATGCGTGTTTTTTGGTGAGTAACGCTTCGACAGTTTCCTGAATTAGAGCTGATAGAGACTCACAGCGAAGTTTTCACAACCAGGGAGAAACTGGTTTAGCCTCAGCGCTTATACATGGTTGGTGTCTATCCGGTGCAAACTTTGTGGAGCCAACATCTATATGCATCGCATTGCATACATTTGTCAACCGGGAATCAGCAATTGGGTTGACCGCAAACATGATTATCGCTAACCACTTCGTTCATCAATAAGGGGAATTTCAGACCATTACTGGTAACAACGATCAACCTTAGTAGACCATATCAAAAAAATGAACAGATAAGAACAACAATACTTCTGATAATAGTTATACCCAGAATTCACAGGAGAACTATTTCAACTGAAAGTATTCAGTAAAGGCTAAACTAGGAGAACTTTAGTTGCGATAAACACAACAAAAGCGATCAACTCCAGAATGTATTTAAAAAACGACCCTGTACGAAACCAAAAACTTTCACAATAAGCGATTTCGTCACTTTCCCAAGTCGTAAACGTTTTTTGTTTCTTGATTGCTCACCAAGTGTTTATCGATAGGGTAATTCTGAAACACCTTTAGATATCTCACGTCCATCGTTTTCGTGGAGTGGGACTTCACATATTCGGTTCCATTTAAATGGAAAACACTTTTTTACGGCATTACTTGCAAACTCAGTTTTGGGGTTTGATGATAATGTTATTAGCTTACTGTTTCCGTGTCCTAGTTCTGTGTACATGTGTGGTCCTCTATTGAGTGGGTTGATTGCTGATGTGGACACTACTTCTCATGGTAGTCAATTCCAAGAGTTGATTACTCAGTGAGGAAACCAGTACTCTGCGGAGACGGTGGTAACCCTTGACTTTTTCACCTCCCTCCTGTGATAAATATCATAGATGTCGCTGTCTGCATACCTCATACTTGCAGACTTGCTTGCGTTGATAGGGATCAGCTGTTTTTCTGATCATGTTAATTATGTTTAGATCTGTTTGGAGTGTTCGTATATCATCATCGTCCTTTATATTTAAGCAGATTCCTTTATCAGCTTGAAGTATCATGAAACATTCTATGTTAGAAGCCCCATTTGTGTACAGATAAAACAACAGAGAATATAGATTTGGGTCTTTTAGCACTCCACTATGTTCTGAATTCCAAGTGCGGATTAGGGTTTTTTGTTTCTTATCAGGAAAGTACCCCCTGTTCCACACAAGTAAGTTGCCAGTCATTCCGAAACCTCTCAGTTTCGTGAACAACATGGAGTAAAGTATCTTACCGAACGTCTCGCTAAAGCCTGGAAACGACGCTTACAGGTTTTGTTTCATTTTTAGACCTGGCGCAACTTTCAGGAACACTTCTAAGAGAACTCTACGAACGCCATGTCGCTGACGTGACAACAGGTTGCAGCTTACTCGGTTAAACGTTACATTTTTATATATTACGCTTTTAGGATTTTAGCTACATTACTAAGCAAGTTGTCGCTGTAATTTGATGGGTTTTGCCTAGAATCTGCCTTGTGGAAGGATATGACTGGCATCCTTCCAGTCATATGAGTATTCCTTGACTGAATAATAGTCTAAATATTTTCGTCAATGGGCCAACTACCGTTGAGGACAAGCTATCTGAGCAGCCTTGGTATGGCTCATCCGTTTCCATCGACTTTTCCATATTTAGAGCACTTCCTGCCCTAAATATTTTATTTCAATGGATGTCCACAAAGTCTATACTATTGGATGTCAACTGTAATTTCTTGAGTAAAGATCTCATCAAAATATGGTGTCAGTTTGTGATTTTTCCTTATTTCCTTGAATTAACTGGTTAGTTTTTGTATCTTCAATCAAAGTGGGAATACCACGATACTTGTGGTCCCCACAGTTCATATATGGGTAGAGCCTTTTGGTATGTTTTGGTGTGACCTGGGCTTTTAAAAGTTCAGGCCGCATTAGTGTCACACGAAAAATTTAAAGGTTCCAGATAACTGACTGCAAATAAGTCGCTGAATGTTTCACACATGTCCACCGGATAGTTATAAGTTTTGGTATCATGGATAAGAGGAGGAATTTCATGTCTTGTGCAATTCGATCGCTTCTTAAGGAGTCCTGAGAGAGCATACACTCTAGATGAGCTAGCTAGCGCACGACTCTCTTCATTCCTCAAACGCAAATCATGGTTATGAGAGATAGAGTTAAGAGTACCAAGAATCAACCGAAGTGCATTGATGTCGTGATGTCTGTAGCATCTTGTTGAGAGTTTGCGTAACTTTCTACGAGCATTGGGAGGCATATATGGCTTATTTTTTGGTGGCATTTTTTTGAAACCTTTCAGTGGAACGATGGTATCGAGACAGGTTCCACAGTTGTAGTGAAACATATCAATGGTTAATTTGAGGTCCATGGTGGTGAAGAATGATCCCCAGTCAGTGCACCTAATCATTGGATACATCTGCTGCCAATCCGTTCTACCGCAGTCTCTACATACTATTTGGTGTGTAGTGGAAGTACCAGTTGGGGCACTAGTTGCTGGAAGTGGCAGTGCGTATAATACCGTATTGTGATCACTTCCTGGGAACTTGGAGCCTACATTTGTCAAAATAGGATTTATGTTGTGGCAAAATATTAAGTCCAACACATTGTCACCTCTTGTAGGAGTTGTAACAATTTGCTTCCATCCAAAAACAGATAGTGTATGGAAAAAGTTGTCACACCTAGCCGGACCAGTAAGTGAATCCCACTTAATTTTGGTAGGTTAAAGTCACCGCATATGATCTTATGACCATATGGGAGAGTGGATGCATGTTTCAGAGCCGTAATCAGTAGAATCTCATGATTGTTAAAGGTACCAGGTGCTCTGTAAACACATCCTACCAGTGCTGTAGCACTCCTGTAGTGTACTGTGACCCACAGAGAGTCACTTGCTTTATCAAGAATCATATTTTCCAGCCTGAATACAGTGAGAGTCTTCAGGAAGTACATCAGGCAATCTCCTTTCTTGTTACTCTAGTCACATCGGAATGTGTATACATGTCAATACTTATCTCTTCATCTGGCATATTTGCGTGACACCAGGACTCAGTAATAATTATTACAGGCGGCTTAAATATGAGCGCGATTCCCCTTAATACCGATAGTTTGCTAAGGACGGACCTTGCGTTTGTGAGAACGATGTACGAGTAGGAGGAGTGATAGTGTGTAAAGCTTTCTAGTTCGCTAAACAAGCCAAAAGGTATCTCAGTGTTGCTTGACTGAGTATAGTCTGACGTCGTTGCGTTACAGAACGTCTCTACACCTCGTTCACTTGTAGCTGTAGAGTTATCCTAGTGGTAAATCGACCGCACAGTGACTTGAAATAGTATCACCTTTATCAGGGGTGAACGGAGCAACGCTCTTATTTGTGTTCAGTGTACACATCGTATCCAAATAGACAGAGTTTGACCTCATGCACGCTTCGCCTCCAGTATCTGTTACACAGAAGGTAGGTAGTTTTACTGTTGTACGTAGTGGGTGCGTAGGGTTGGTGATCCCACTTGGGGTATTCAATAGACCTGTTGTGCTTTCGCATCTGTTGACGCCACTTGAGTAGTTGGTGTCTAGGATCTGTGTGTATGGTTGACTGTATCTTTTCTGTTGCTCCAAGGGCGCTAAGATAAGCGGTTCAGAGTAAGGGGTTTCAGCATCCCCATCAGTTGTTTGGCCAAAGCTGCAGCTGATAGGGATGCATTGGATAAAAAATCATCGTGTTTTTGTGGTCCATGTAAACTTCTGCCGTGTGTTTTACTCCTTACCAGTGACTGCCCTCAGTTACAATCCACAACGGACGTAACTGGCGTTATGTTGGATCAGGGGGATCTCCTAGTAAACTAGTGCCATGCAGCCGACCAAAGTTTTTCCTCACAAAGTACCCCGCCGACATTTTATTATGGGTGGTTTGATGTTACCTTTTCTCATTGGTAAACGATGGGGTTGGGTTGTTGTGATGTCCATTTTTGTTCTCGTTACTAGTGAGACTTGGCTCAGTGCATAGAACCTTCTTAGTGGAGCTACCGTTCGTACTTCTGTCAGTTCCAGAAGGGATTACGGGATCATTCCGGATCATTATATGCTTTCCGCGTCCGTCTCCACGTGTTGGGTTCCGTGGGAGCATTGATTTGTCTGTTGCATATTGAGTGGCCGACATCCTAGGACCTGGGCTGGTGTGGTTAGTCGACTTTAGGCCTCCAGCAGACCTTCGCAAGAGTTCTGTCACGTTTAGTGCTGTGTCAGGTTTCACCTCGGGGCTTTCTATGAATACGTCTGGATCTGCAGTTTCAGGTGGTTGAGTCAAATCATGCATTTCACAGTCTTCCACCCCCACGTTGGTCTGTGTGTTTTTCAGTATATTTGACTTGATAGAGTTTGTGGAAGGAGAAGTCCTAGGCTTGAGTATATTGGGGGGATACCCACTGCTTTAGTATGTTGCAGCTTTGGAGCATTTTGACTGTCAGGTGCATGAGCACAGTTGTATACCTGCCTCCCCACCATTGCCTTGTCAAGAACTATCTTTATTCCTATGAAGACAGTGTCTTTTGCTAAGATAAATTCTGCTTTGGTGAATGCTTCGGCTTCTATCTGTGATTTAAACTGAAAGCGTATCGGACAGCTGTGGTCCTGCTGGCTTTTCTTTAGTCGAAACATTTTGCTTGGACATCATGCATTTTTGCTGTTCTAGGCAAAAGTTCTCGCGCCGCCTTCAACTTTGTCGTGTCAGGGACGTCATAAACTATTGCGTTCAACTGAAGTGCAAGTCTCTTACTTACTTCAGTGGTGATAAAGTTCACCAGGTGATCTACCTTGGATAGTGTTTCGATGTCAACTTCATCAATGGATGTACTACGCGTCAAGATGCCCAGTGGCAAGAGGTTGCTAATCTGGGCTCTAATTTCATCCAGCTGGGGTGACACCTCGAATACCCTTAACATACTTTCTCGTGGTGCATCATTCTCTTTGTCATCTTTTAATCTGCGTATTTCTGCTTTTAGTTCCTCTATGTAGGACTTCAGGCTTTCGATTTCTGGAAGAAGTGACAATGACACACTTGGTGGCTGAAGTCTAGTTAGTCTAACAAAAGATTTGGAGCTTCCATTAAGCTTCACGTTTTCTGCAACACTTAGTGTTGCGGCCTTATTACATGCTGGGCATGCAGAGGTACTTCCATTGTTAATAACGATGGCTGTCTTGTCGGACGTAGTTCCTCCTCCCTTGAGCATAACTGGAGTATAAGCTGACTCACTTATGCTGTTGCAAGAGGTTGCTTTTGGTGTAACCAACATTTGGGTATTGTTGATGCACCGTTCCACAGACAGTTGTGTCCATGCCTTTTTACATGCATTAGCCATATGTAGTTGCATGTCTGATACGTGATTAGTCGTTCGAGAATTCAATAGCTTTACGATGACGTTAATAACAAAGTTATGAAACAGTTACGAAGTCACGTTAAAATGTAACGCAATATCGAAAGTACCGCTGGACGGAGTTGCACAAAAAGGAGCGCTTACATTTTCCATAAAACGGGGTGAATGAAGATGTCAGTTGTCTGAGATGAAACAGCAACAAGTATAACCGAACTCACTTCCGTTTTAGGCCTGTTGATGCCATGGACTGTTTCGAAAACGGACGTAAAGGTTAATCAGTCCACCTGGAAACGGAAGAGTTATTCCGCAGACACGTTCTGCGGGAGTGCATCCACTATCTTCTAACAAAGCGGTCGGATACCTCCAGAACTCGTGTCAGTGCCTCGGTCTGCTGATCCGTATCTGAGGTTAAAAGCGCAGCAGCCGGTTGTCAGTGGAAACGTTCTACCATACCATTTACTCATGGGTGATATACTGTTGTTGGAAGTCGTAGGCTGTCCAAACAACACCCATGCTTGGTTGTTATGCAAGGAAGTAACCAGAGGTTCGCCGTCCACATTTCCTTAAAAGGCATTACTCCTGGCTGTCTCGTGAATTGGCCTATGCAGATGAAAAGATGAGTGTGTCCAGTAGATTATCTTGGGGACCCCAAGATATTCGTAAAGACGCGATTTCAGTGAGCCTCTGGTTACGGAAAATAACGTCAAAAACACGTTGTAAGACCGGTAAGTTAATACTTCTGGCTTGACACACACTAACCGTCCCTATTCTCCAACCAACTTATTAATTCGAGGTCAGCGGAACGTTTACCAACCAAGCTTGGTAGTGGCCTGTGTACATGGTTCCACCCATAGTTAGCGTTAGTTTGCCGTCGGCCAGTCATCGTCAGCGGACACCTACCAGCAGGTTGTGACGATTTAATGTAAATGTGCCCATGTTATTCACTGAGACATCAACCTGGAGAAAACGCTGAATGTGTTTGCACATACGTAAATTAGTAATCATCCCTTTTTCTACTGATCACAGTTCCTTTTCCGCGAGCAGGTTAAAAAAATCATGACGGTGTTCATTCATGGGTTCATAAAGAACGTTTACTTCTGCACTAGTATCAACCGGATGGCGAACTTTTGTCTGACGTCCGCGACGTAAGGCTAACCGCCGTTCTCGCCAGCTACGGTTGTACTTACGGCCTGCCGGTAAAACAATTTTCCAAATTTGTGTCAAATTTGTGAAATGTGTATGATCTACGACACTTCTGCTCACCCGGGAGGTAGGTATTGAACAACCAACCACTTACGTTCCCCAACGCAGCAAGGTCTGTCTGTCGACCAGCCACTAAAATTGTGGCAGCAAGATTGGACAAGGAGTCACATAGGACCATTCAGACTGAAGGGGCCGCTAAAATAGCTGCATATCTCTGTCATCTCCGGAACAAGACCTACAACTTTTCCCTGACAGGACACACTTAAGAGACACGTTTAGAAGGTATCCGTACTTCATTACTCCAAGCTACCTGACCATCATCAGCGACGTGATTCACCCCAGCCGTGGTGGATTACGGAAAGCAGTCCACAGAATAGGCTGTCATGGGAGGTTTGTGGACTAATTTCTTCATGCATTCGCACAATCACGTAAGTGGCTGAACTGTTCCTTAGCTTGATGTTATAGACCGATTCGTCAAGTCATTCACAATCTGTGCGACCTTTGCCCCTTGAAACAACAACTTTGATGGGCATACGTCTGCCTCTTTCATCAGCGATGAATATATCTACTGTTACTCAAAAACTCAATCGCTGTGACAGCAACTTCAGGCTGGCAGTAAGTTCAGGACGCGGACCTGCGACAAACTTCTACCAGAAACTGACTCCTGAGCACAACAAAATAGCCTCCGTATTGTCTGTTCAGATGAATCGGGTGCATTATCGGTTGAATACGACTGAGTGTGCATGTGAGGTCAAATATGGACATGGCGAAGCCGTAGAACTACTGCTCACAAAGCTAAGCCTGAAAAAATGCATGCGCACGTTAAAAAGAGTGAGCTCAAAGGTCTATATGCTGTTCATAGGGTTCAAAAATTAGACTGTTGAGTTTGAGGAGCTATACACCGCATCACTGTCACATGTTCAGGATAAACGACGTGGTACTTAAGGCGTAATCGCTAAAACATGTATGAGGGTCAAAGATCTTATGTTGACAGCGCTGGAAACACGTTCTGGACCAATCTAGCACTTGTTACACTGCTGCCAGTCTCTTGGCGGTCCAGTCACATGCATTGCCATCATGTCCACGACAGTCTTACGCAATCTCGCCTTAAATTCAGGACCGTGTTATTTCTTTCTTCACTCCAACAATATAGGAAAAATTCAGAGCGTCTCCGTAGCCGCAGATCTACATCAGTTTGTGGAATGAAGTATGAAACATCCTGAGATTGCGTGGTGGTATTTGGTCAATTTCCATTAGAATATACGTGACTAAAAGAGAACGTAAAACAGACGTCCTTAGTTTCAATTACCGTGTACCACCCACCACATCACTTGCTAAAGCATATCCTCCAAGCCAATCTTGGTTAGAACACACTTTTCGCCGATGACGTGAACTTATGGAGAAGAACCAGAAGCCAGGAAGATAATGCATCCATACAGGAACACTTAACTGGGTGGAAGGTAACCACTGAAAACGTAAATCTGCACGCCTAGGACATGACAGGTTTCACATATATCGTCCCAACGGACAAGAACTAGAAACGTCACAGGCTGGGAAGTATTGGGACGTTTTGGTGCCTTCAAACATAAATTCTGTGCTAACCACAACGAAGACGAATTTCGTGTAGAGCTGATGCCAGCAGATTTGAGGCAAACTTTCGGACGGCCTGAACCTATAAGCCTTTAGCGGATTTAATTCAGCTCCAAAGTACGTTAGCTAGAGTCCCAGGCTGATCTTTCATACGTCACTATGTTAAATTAACCTAGAATGCAACTGGGAAAAGTAGAAATTTCTGTTCGAGGGCTTTATTCTCCAGAGCATAAAATAATCATGGGGTATTTGCTTGTGGTTGGTAACATTCGAACCACTCCAGCCTGCCCACTTCATCTCAGTCGCAGCGACGATCACACAGGATAACCGCGTAAAAGAGCCAACGGGATAAATGACGAAACTTCTACCCCTTTGAGTCGCTGGATCTACTGCAGTCGGCTATGCGAAAGCGGTCTACACTACTCCGTCTGGATTCCTCGAACGAAGACATGACCTCAACTCAAGAAGTAGGTGCGAGTTCAGTCACAACTGTCTTCCCCTAGCCATCTTAATCGCTAGCTTTTCTCTGTAACTGTTTTGTGCATTGTCCAACAACCGAGTGATTTATGCGCTGCCACTGTTGAGCACAGAGACTAGTTGAGCAAAAACTGTTTCGATCCCATTTCTACCTCATCTGGACAGGGGTGACGACGTTGTCAACAGTTTCCAGTGTGCCCTTGGAACCAGCCTAACCAGACCTTCCGATAAGCGCCGTTGGAACTTCAGATGGCTAAACACTCCACCACTTCGCATGGGGGTGGAACAAACTGAGAAGTTCATTCCACCTTACCGCATCGTCCTTGTGGGCTAAAGCAGGAGCCTCTTAACTTCCAGGGCCGAATTGGCTGACTGAAAGCGGCACTGAAGTAGCCGACCTCTTAGCTGATTAGTATTTGCGAATCTTTTCGTCACCGTCCACCTATTCAGAGGTTTACAAGCAGCCCGCTAACAAAGGAGGACTCCCCACATTTATCTTAAGGGTTGGGCTAATATGGCGTAAACTGTTACTCCCCACAAAAGAAGCCTCCAAGACAAGATGAAATCCGCACGACGGCACTGCAAGGAGGAGCATTAACCTTAGCTGAACCCCTGAGTGAGATATCTGAGGATTCTCTGGGTCAAGGGAAGGTACCGGAAGCTTGGAAGTTGGGCCACATAACCCCAATCCCCGAAGGACGTCGGCGGAGCAACCAGAAGAATTGCAGACCGATGGTGCTCTTATTCATGCCTTCCAGGGTAATGGAATCTGTAATCTACGAGGGGCTGAGGGATAAGCTTATAACGATTAACTTCTTTAGGGCACGACAACATGAGTGTAGTAAGGGGGTGCTCCTCCATCACTAGTCTGCACACTGCAGCAGATAGATGAACTAGTACTATCGACCATCGATGTCTGACTTCTGTCATTTATCTAAACTTTGCTAAGGCCTCCGACCATGTTAACCACGACTGGCTTATTGAAAAGTTAAGACTGAATATGATCGGACCACCGATCATTGACTGGTTATCTTGAAATCTACGAAGTAGCTTAGTTAGAGTTCGAACGAGTTTCTCCATGTTCAAAGAAGCAAAACGTCCTGGTGGAGCTCCCCAGGGTTCAGTACTAGGGTCCCATCATTTTCAAACACGCGAAAACGACTTGCCTCGACAGGTTTCTTCAGAAATCCTTCTTTTCACAGAGGGCGTGAATCTACGAAGATAAATCGAAAGTGAGGAGGACAGAGTTCCCTTATAAGAGGACCCAACTCAACTTCAGAGCCAGGCGGTTAAAAACGGTCCTGAATTTAATCCTTGAAGATGCAAGGTAGGACATGTGTAACATAGTGCATGCCACGACACTGTTCCAGAGACAGGGAACTTAAAGCGTCGATGACGGAGGGAGATCGGGTGTTTCAGTCCTTCAAGACTTAAACTACTGCGCCAACTAAGGCTAAAGCCTATTTCACAGGATTTTGGCGTTACTAACCCTCAGACGAATTTTCGAACATCTCGATAGTAGATGTTTCCACCAGATTTTCAGCAGATTCATATGGCCTCACCTGGAGCTCAAAATCGTCTTCTTCCCCATTTTATCTGCAGAGGGAAACACTAAGCCTACAGTGTGACCAGAGGGGTTCGACCGAATCCGTTCGCAGACACAGGTATGGAGGACGATTGGTTGCGTTAGATCCATATCTCCAGGAACATAGAAGACAAAGAGGAGGTTTGATGATGGCTCATAACATCTTGAGCACCCATAAACACCCACTCCATCGCCTATTGTATTTAAGTCTCAGAACCACTTTTAGCGTGCACATGCGGAAAAGACCTCAGAATGCATCAGGTTAGACATCAGATAGAATCTCCACTGCTTAACAGTTATGAAAAACTGGAATTATCTTCCTGGAAAAGTGATCCCAGTTACTCCGTTCGAATGCTTTAGGCTCCCGTTTGATACTTACTTGAAAGGTGGGTAGTACCTTCACAGAACCTGGAGAAACTTTTAACTTTAGCCATCAAATGCTGTTTTGTATTTCATTTTACATTGGTGAACAACTGGAAGAAGTAGTGATAAGTTGACTATTGACGAGAAAGCCATTCAGGTGAAAATCTAAGTGCCGTCAATCTTCATTTGAATCATTTTGAACTCAGAAGTGGGCAATTTAGCAAGTTCGACGGGCGTAATGGTTAGTCAAAAAAGTTTGGCTTTTTAGAGGTCGTGGTATGAGCATCCAGAAGAAGCTAAAAACAACCCTTTATCTATATTGACATATCCTCCATCTATTATTTCCCTCAAAGCTAAATTCTAAGACGAAAAGTGGCTTTCCACTCAATACAGAGACGAAAAAAAAGTAAGCAGAAGCTTCTGTTCCGACATCAGCCAATTATAAACGATTGAAATAATTATATTAAAAGCGCGCAATTTAGTAGTTACTCTACCCTAAATATTGCAACGACCAGTTGTTGGTAGGTTTTCATAGGTACGTTGTTGCAGGGGGCGCACAGAGCAGTGTGAGTTTGGTGGAAGATTTCGAGTGCGCTACATATCATGGCATCATATAGGTAGGGTTTATGCGGTTTCAAAAGTTGTTGCAAATCTTGATTAACTCCCAGCTTATAGTGTACATCATAAATTAGTCCTGAAAGTGAGTGCAGATTCCAACTCTATAGCATAACTTTAATGTTATGGAATGTTTGAACTCCATAGTTTAGGTTTGCTGCTAGGAATTTCTGGGGAATATTTGAGTATCAGGCTGAAAAGAAGTAAATAGCTGCCAACGTTCTGAGGAAACTGGAGAATCAGGCTGACAATAATGATTTCGAATTCACCCGTCTAATGCTTTGAGCGTTCTCATTATCCTTCAAAATTACAAATACATGCTTACTTCAATAGTGTGATGTAGTTTCTTGAAATTTCGACCCAAAGTAGTGTCGATTTATGACGTCCCACTGAACGCTGAGATAGCACCTGCGATCTCGGTCATAAACAATACGACAGTCCATTTGTTCATGATGGTAAATTTAACCGATACTAGTGAATTTCGAGTCATAAGTTGTTCTGACAGTACCTTTAGGTAGATTTAAAATCTGGTATGTTCCTGAACTTGACGTGTAAGTAGTGGTTGATTATCTTTCTGAAAATCATCGTTTTAATCATGTTGTTGATCTGCTCTTGCTGTACTGATGTTTTGCTGTTGTGAGTCGAATTTGTGCGTACTTGTGACAGGTCCCATATCGTTTCTGTTTATTCAGGTACTCATTCTGTTCATCGAGTGTATCACCCTTTCTCCCCTAACCTAACCACTTCGGAGACGTATCAGATAGTGTTTTTTAATGGCTGTACCAAACAGTTTCCGATCATTAGTATGACATATTAAAGGGTGTTTGTCCACCAACTCTTTAGAATTTCAGATCATATTGGATGTTAGTAGGATGTCTGTATATCTCGTGTTGACGGCTTTCGAAGCTTTCTCAACGGGTTTCATAACTTGTGTAGTTTTGGTAAGAACTCTTGAGAGTTTCTTCGGATTCGCTCTTGAAAAGATCTAATGAGATTTATTGTTCGTCTATCCAGCGTCAACGTTGTGTATAGAGACAGTCTTCCATCGAATCATAAGGCACCATTTTGTTTTAATCACCTGTTGTTTCCTCTTACATCGGTTGTGCGTCGGAACCGGTGTTACAGTATCAACCTTTAAATCGGCGACATATGACATGATTTCAGCTTTTTTTTTCCACAATAACACTTACTGCGTCATCATCTAGTGCTACACTAGCCTGACAACCAATCAATCATTATCAGCATAGGACCAGTCATTACTGCGTAACGGTCCGAGTTGCCACAACTCACGTTAGTTCATCAAGTAGAAAGGTAGTGAGGTGAATGATGAGGATAAGAGAATGCAGCCAAAAGAAATATTCAGTACAAGAAGAAAAGAAGAGCGACAAAATGATGAGATTCGGTATAGTGTAGTTAAGATGAGGATAATGTGTGTATACATCTGCCCCACTGACATCGGTTCTGAGCCATATCACCTAGAGTCTCCAACCACTGGTTCCTCTTGTCCCGTGGACCCCAACCACCTAGTCTGCATCGTCCTACATGGCTTAAACCAACAGTCAGAAACTTCATACATTGGTGCCATGTTTTAGTGTGGCCACCTCGGGCCTTTTTCCAGCCTGGACCCACCTCAGCCAACATTATGTGACGAGGTAATCGGTGACTAGACATACATAGTACGTGTCCTAACCATCTCAGTCGATGAAGGTTCATAACCTCGTCAACCGACTTACCTCTTCTCCCCAAAACTCTACACCTAACTTCTGCATTACTCACGTGGTGACACCACGGAATACGTCCTATACTACGAAGGCAATGGTGGTCAAACACCTGAAGCCTTCTTATATCTTCCACTTTCAATGGCCATGTTTTACAGCCATACAGTAGAATAGACTGGACTGCTGTGTAGTACACGCGACCCTTAATAGACAAACGGATATCACGGCGGCACCACAGGTGGCGTAAATTGCCAAAAGCCAATCGAGCCTTTTGTATCCGTGCAGAGATCTCATCGACAACTAACCCACCAGGGTTGATCCTACTTCCCAGGTAAGTGAGGTGGTCGACACACTCAACCACTTCACTCTCTATTGTTAGCCGCGGTACCGCTGAAGACCAGTCCTGGAGCAAAAATTTGCATTTGGGTGGTGAAAATCGCATCCCAAACATTCTCAAATTCCCACTCAAAGTGTTCAGAAGACTCTGCATCTTGTCAGCGTCTTCACTTAACAGGACTATGTCATCTGCATATTCTAGATCTAACGAAAATTCACCTGTGATTGGGTCAACATCACCTGACAGTTATCATCCTCATATGCGTGTTTTTTGGTGAGTAACGCTTCGACAGTTTCCTGAATTAGAGCTGATAGAGACTCACAGCGAAGTTTTCACAACCAGGGAGAAACTGGTTTAGCCTCAGCGCTTATACATGGTTGGTGTCTATCCGGTGCAAACTTTGTGGAGCCAACATCTATATGCATCGCATTGCATACATTTGTCAACCGGGAATCAGCAATTGGGTTGACCGCAAACATGATTATCGCTAACCACTTCGTTCATCAATAAGGGGAATTTCAGACCATTACTGGTAACAACGATCAACCTTAGTAGACCATATCAAAAAAATGAACAGATAAGAACAACAATACTTCTGATAATAGTTATACCCAGAATTCACAGGAGAACTATTTCAACTGAAAGTATTCAGTAAAGGCTAAACTAGGAGAACTTTAGTTGCGATAAACACAACAAAAGCGATCAACTCCAGAATGTATTTAAAAAACGACCCTGTACGAAACCAAAAACTTTCACAATAAGCGATTTCGTCACTTTCCCAAGTCGTAAACGTTTTTTGTTTCTTGATTGCTCACCAAGTGTTTATCGATAGGGTAATTCTGAAACACCTTTAGATATCTCACGTCCATCGTTTTCGTGGAGTGGGACTTCACATATTCGGTTCCATTTAAATGGAAAACACTTTTTTACGGCATTACTTGCAAACTCAGTTTTGGGGTTTGATGATAATGTTATTAGCTTACTGTTTCCGTGTCCTAGTTCTGTGTACATGTGTGGTCCTCTATTGAGTGGGTTGATTGCTGATGTGGACACTACTTCTCATGGTAGTCAATTCCAAGAGTTGATTACTCAGTGAGGAAACCAGTACTCTGCGGAGACGGTGGTAACCCTTGACTTTTTCACCTCCCTCCTGTGATAAATATCATAGATGTCGCTGTCTGCATACCTCATACTTGCAGACTTGCTTGCGTTGATAGGGATCAGCTGTTTTTCTGATCATGTTAATTATGTTTAGATCTGTTTGGAGTGTTCGTATATCATCATCGTCCTTTATATTTAAGCAGATTCCTTTATCAGCTTGAAGTATCATGAAACATTCTATGTTAGAAGCCCCATTTGTGTACAGATAAAACAACAGAGAATATAGATTTGGGTCTTTTAGCACTCCACTATGTTCTGAATTCCAAGTGCGGATTAGGGTTTTTTGTTTCTTATCAGGAAAGTACCCCCTGTTCCACACAAGTAAGTTGCCAGTCATTCCGAAACCTCTCAGTTTCGTGAACAACATGGAGTAAAGTATCTTACCGAACGTCTCGCTAAAGCCTGGAAACGACGCTTACAGGTTTTGTTTCATTTTTAGACCTGGCGCAACTTTCAGGAACACTTCTAAGAGAACTCTACGAACGCCATGTCGCTGACGTGACAACAGGTTGCAGCTTACTCGGTTAAACGTTACATTTTTATATATTACGCTTTTAGGATTTTAGCTACATTACTAAGCAAGTTGTCGCTGTAATTTGATGGGTTTTGCCTAGAATCTGCCTTGTGGAAGGATATGACTGGCATCCTTCCAGTCATATGAGTATTCCTTGACTGAATAATAGTCTAAATATTTTCGTCAATGGGCCAACTACCGTTGAGGACAAGCTATCTGAGCAGCCTTGGTATGGCTCATCCGTTTCCATCGACTTTTCCATATTTAGAGCACTTCCTGCCCTAAATATTTTATTTCAATGGATGTCCACAAAGTCTATACTATTGGATGTCAACTGTAATTTCTTGAGTAAAGATCTCATCAAAATATGGTGTCAGTTTGTGATTTTTCCTTATTTCCTTGAATTAACTGGTTAGTTTTTGTATCTTCAATCAAAGTGGGAATACCACGATACTTGTGGTCCCCACAGTTCATATATGGGTAGAGCCTTTTGGTATGTTTTGGTGTGACCTGGGCTTTTAAAAGTTCAGGCCGCATTAGTGTCACACGAAAAATTTAAAGGTTCCAGATAACTGACTGCAAATAAGTCGCTGAATGTTTCACACATGTCCACCGGATAGTTATAAGTTTTGGTATCATGGATAAGAGGAGGAATTTCATGTCTTGTGCAATTCGATCGCTTCTTAAGGAGTCCTGAGAGAGCATACACTCTAGATGAGCTAGCTAGCGCACGACTCTCTTCATTCCTCAAACGCAAATCATGGTTATGAGAGATAGAGTTAAGAGTACCAAGAATCAACCGAAGTGCATTGATGTCGTGATGTCTGTAGCATCTTGTTGAGAGTTTGCGTAACTTTCTACGAGCATTGGGAGGCATATATGGCTTATTTTTTGGTGGCATTTTTTTGAAACCTTTCAGTGGAACGATGGTATCGAGACAGGTTCTACAGTTGTAGTGAAACATATCAATGGTTAATTTGAGGTCCATGGTGGTGAAGAATGATCCCCAGTCAGTGCACCTAATCATTGGATACATCTGCTGCCAATCCGTTCTACCGCAGTCTCTACATACTATTTGGTGTGTAGTGGAAGTACCAGTTGGGGCACTAGTTGCTGGAAGTGGCAGTGCGTATAATACCGTATTGTGATCACTTCCTGGGAACTTGGAGCCTACATTTGTCAAAATAGGATTTATGTTGTGGCAAAATATTAAGTCCAACACATTGTCACCTCTTGTAGGAGTTGTAACAATTTGCTTCCATCCAAAAACAGATAGTGTATGGAAAAAGTTGTCACACCTAGCCGGACCAGTAAGTGAATCCCACTTAATTTTGGTAGGTTAAAGTCACCGCATATGATCTTATGACCATATGGGAGAGTGGATGCATGTTTCAGAGCCGTAATCAGTAGAATCTCATGATTGTTAAAGGTACCAGGTGCTCTGTAAACACATCCTACCAGTGCTGTAGCACTCCTGTAGTGTACTGTGACCCACAGAGAGTCACTTGCTTTATCAAGAATCATATTTTCCAGCCTGAATACAGTGAGAGTCTTCAGGAAGTACATCAGGCAATCTCCTTTCTTGTTACTCTAGTCACATCGGAATGTGTATACATGTCAATACTTATCTCTTCATCTGGCATATTTGCGTGACACCAGGACTCAGTAATAATTATTACAGGCGGCTTAAATATGAGCGCGATTCCCCTTAATACCGATAGTTTGCTAAGGACGGACCTTGCGTTTGTGAGAACGATGTACGAGTAGGAGGAGTGATAGTGTGTAAAGCTTTCTAGTTCGCTAAACAAGCCAAAAGGTATCTCAGTGTTGCTTGACTGAGTATAGTCTGACGTCGTTGCGTTACAGAACGTCTCTACACCTCGTTCACTTGTAGCTGTAGAGTTATCCTAGTGGTAAATCGACCGCACAGTGACTTGAAATAGTATCACCTTTATCAGGGGTGAACGGAGCAACGCTCTTATTTGTGTTCAGTGTACACATCGTATCCAAATAGACAGAGTTTGACCTCATGCACGCTTCGCCTCCAGTATCTGTTACACAGAAGGTAGGTAGTTTTACTGTTGTACGTAGTGGGTGCGTAGGGTTGGTGATCCCACTTGGGGTATTCAATAGACCTGTTGTGCTTTCGCATCTGTTGACGCCACTTGAGTAGTTGGTGTCTAGGATCTGTGTGTATGGTTGACTGTATCTTTTCTGTTGCTCCAAGGGCGCTAAGATAAGCGGTTCAGAGTAAGGGGTTTCAGCATCCCCATCAGTTGTTTGGCCAAAGCTGCAGCTGATAGGGATGCATTGGATAAAAAATCATCGTGTTTTTGTGGTCCATGTAAACTTCTGCCGTGTGTTTTACTCCTTACCAGTGACTGCCCTCAGTTACAATCCACAACGGACGTAACTGGCGTTATGTTGGATCAGGGGGATCTCCTAGTAAACTAGTGCCATGCAGCCGACCAAAGTTTTTCCTCACAAAGTACCCCGCCGACATTTTATTATGGGTGGTTTGATGTTACCTTTTCTCATTGGTAAACGATGGGGTTGGGTTGTTGTGATGTCCATTTTTGTTCTCGTTACTAGTGAGACTTGGCTCAGTGCATAGAACCTTCTTAGTGGAGCTACCGTTCGTACTTCTGTCAGTTCCAGAAGGGATTACGGGATCATTCCGGATCATTATATGCTTTCCGCGTCCGTCTCCACGTGTTGGGTTCCGTGGGAGCATTGATTTGTCTGTTGCATATTGAGTGGCCGACATCCTAGGACCTGGGCTGGTGTGGTTAGTCGACTTTAGGCCTCCAGCAGACCTTCGCAAGAGTTCTGTCACGTTTAGTGCTGTGTCAGGTTTCACCTCGGGGCTTTCTATGAATACGTCTGGATCTGCAGTTTCAGGTGGTTGAGTCAAATCATGCATTTCACAGTCTTCCACCCCCACGTTGGTCTGTGTGTTTTTCAGTATATTTGACTTGATAGAGTTTGTGGAAGGAGAAGTCCTAGGCTTGAGTATATTGGGGGGATACCCACTGCTTTAGTATGTTGCAGCTTTGGAGCATTTTGACTGTCAGGTGCATGAGCACAGTTGTATACCTGCCTCCCCACCATTGCCTTGTCAAGAACTATCTTTATTCCTATGAAGACAGTGTCTTTTGCTAAGATAAATTCTGCTTTGGTGAATGCTTCGGCTTCTATCTGTGATTTAAACTGAAAGCGTATCGGACAGCTGTGGTCCTGCTGGCTTTTCTTTAGTCGAAACATTTTGCTTGGACATCATGCATTTTTGCTGTTCTAGGCAAAAGTTCTCGCGCCGCCTTCAACTTTGTCGTGTCAGGGACGTCATAAACTATTGCGTTCAACTGAAGTGCAAGTCTCTTACTTACTTCAGTGGTGATAAAGTTCACCAGGTGATCTACCTTGGATAGTGTTTCGATGTCAACTTCATCAATGGATGTACTACGCGTCAAGATGCCCAGTGGCAAGAGGTTGCTAATCTGGGCTCTAATTTCATCCAGCTGGGGTGACACCTCGAATACCCTTAACATACTTTCTCGTGGTGCATCATTCTCTTTGTCATCTTTTAATCTGCGTATTTCTGCTTTTAGTTCCTCTATGTAGGACTTCAGGCTTTCGATTTCTGGAAGAAGTGACAATGACACACTTGGTGGCTGAAGTCTAGTTAGTCTAACAAAAGATTTGGAGCTTCCATTAAGCTTCACGTTTTCTGCAACACTTAGTGTTGCGGCCTTATTACATGCTGGGCATGCAGAGGTACTTCCATTGTTAATAACGATGGCTGTCTTGTCGGACGTAGTTCCTCCTCCCTTGAGCATAACTGGAGTATAAGCTGACTCACTTATGCTGTTGCAAGAGGTTGCTTTTGGTGTAACCAACATTTGGGTATTGTTGATGCACCGTTCCACAGACAGTTGTGTCCATGCCTTTTTACATGCATTAGCCATATGTAGTTGCATGTCTGATACGTGATTAGTCGTTCGAGAATTCAATAGCTTTACGATGACGTTAATAACAAAGTTATGAAACAGTTACGAAGTCACGTTAAAATGTAACGCAATATCGAAAGTACCGCTGGACGGAGTTGCACAAAAAGGAGCGCTTACATTTTCCATAAAACGGGGTGAATGAAGATGTCAGTTGTCTGAGATGAAACAGCAACAAGTATAACCGAACTCACTTCCGTTTTAGGCCTGTTGATGCCATGGACTGTTTCGAAAACGGACGTAAAGGTTAATCAGTCCACCTGGAAACGGAAGAGTTATTCCGCAGACACGTTCTGCGGGAGTGCATCCACTATCTTCTAACAAAGCGGTCGGATACCTCCAGAACTCGTGTCAGTGCCTCGGTCTGCTGATCCGTATC
Organism: Heterobilharzia americana; assembly: GCA_944470555.2. Classification (NCBI taxonomy): domain Eukaryota; kingdom Metazoa; phylum Platyhelminthes; class Trematoda; order Strigeidida; family Schistosomatidae; genus Heterobilharzia; species Heterobilharzia americana. Next base: position 10,377 of record CALYCZ020000134.1, on the reverse strand, counting down.
TGAGGTTAAAAGCGCAGCAGCCGGTTGTCAGTGGAAACGTTCTACCATACCATTTACTCATGGGTGATATACTGTTGTTGGAAGTCGTAGGCTGTCCAAACAACACCCATGCTTGGTTGTTATGCAAGGAAGTAACCAGAGGTTCGCCGTCCACATTTCCTTAAAAGGCATTACTCCTGGCTGTCTCGTGAATTGGCCTATGCAGATGAAAAGATGAGTGTGTCCAGTAGATTATCTTGGGGACCCCAAGATATTCGTAAAGACGCGATTTCAGTGAGCCTCTGGTTACGGAAAATAACGTCAAAAACACGTTGTAAGACCGGTAAGTTAATACTTCTGGCTTGACACACACTAACCGTCCCTATTCTCCAACCAACTTATTAATTCGAGGTCAGCGGAACGTTTACCAACCAAGCTTGGTAGTGGCCTGTGTACATGGTTCCACCCATAGTTAGCGTTAGTTTGCCGTCGGCCAGTCATCGTCAGCGGACACCTACCAGCAGGTTGTGACGATTTAATGTAAATGTGCCCATGTTATTCACTGAGACATCAACCTGGAGAAAACGCTGAATGTGTTTGCACATACGTAAATTAGTAATCATCCCTTTTTCTACTGATCACAGTTCCTTTTCCGCGAGCAGGTTAAAAAAATCATGACGGTGTTCATTCATGGGTTCATAAAGAACGTTTACTTCTGCACTAGTATCAACCGGATGGCGAACTTTTGTCTGACGTCCGCGACGTAAGGCTAACCGCCGTTCTCGCCAGCTACGGTTGTACTTACGGCCTGCCGGTAAAACAATTTTCCAAATTTGTGTCAAATTTGTGAAATGTGTATGATCTACGACACTTCTGCTCACCCGTGAGGTAGGTATTGAACAACCAACCACTTACGTTCCCCAACGCAGCAAGGTCTGTCTGTCGACCAGCCACTAAAATTGTGGCAGCAAGATTGGACAAGGAGTCACATAGGACCATTCAGACTGAAGGGGCCGCTAAAATAGCTGCATATCTCTGTCATCTCCGGAACAAGACCTACAACTTTTCCCTGACAGGACACACTTAAGAGACACGTTTAGAAGGTATCCGTACTTCATTACTCCAAGCTACCTGACCATCATCAGCGACGTGATTCACCCCAGCCGTGGTGGATTACGGAAAGCAGTCCACAGAATAGGCTGTCATGGGAGGTTTGTGGACTAATTTCTTCATGCATTCGCACAATCACGTAAGTGGCTGAACTGTTCCTTAGCTTGATGTTATAGACCGATTCGTCAAGTCATTCACAATCTGTGCGACCTTTGCCCCTTGAAACAACAACTTTGATGGGCATACGTCTGCCTCTTTCATCAGCGATGAATATATCTACTGTTACTCAAAAACTCAATCGCTGTGACAGCAACTTCAGGCTGGCAGTAAGTTCAGGACGCGGACCTGCGACAAACTTCTACCAGAAACTGACTCCTGAGCACAACAAAATAGCCTCCGTATTGTCTGTTCAGATGAATCGGGTGCATTATCGGTTGAATACGACTGAGTGTGCATGTGAGGTCAAATATGGACATGGCGAAGCCGTAGAACTACTGCTCACAAAGCTAAGCCTGAAAAAATGCATGCGCACGTTAAAAAGAGTGAGCTCAAAGGTCTATATGCTGTTCATGGGGTTCAAAAATTAGACTGTTGAGTTTGAGGAGCTATACACCGCATCACTGTCACATGTTCAGGATAAACGACGTGGTACTTAAGGCGTAATCGCTAAAACATGTATGAGGGTCAAAGATCTTATGTTGACAGCGCTGGAAACACGTTCTGGACCAATCTAGCACTTGTTACACTGCTGCCAGTCTCTTGGCGGTCCAGTCACATGCATTGCCATCATGTCCACGACAGTCTTACGCAATCTCGCCTTAAATTCAGGACCGTGTTATTTCTTTCTTCACTCCAACAATATAGGAAAAATTCAGAGCGTCTCCGTAGCCGCAGATCTACATCAGTTTGTGGAATGAAGTATGAAACATCCTGAGATTGCGTGGTGGTATTTGGTCAATTTCCATTAGAATATACGTGACTAAAAGAGAACGTAAAACAGACGTCCTTAGTTTCAATTACCGTGTACCACCCACCACATCACTTGCTAAAGCATATCCTCCAAGCCAATCTTGGTTAGAACACACTTTTCGCCGATGACGTGAACTTATGGAGAAGAACCAGAAGCCAGGAAGATAATGCATCCATACAGGAACACTTAACTGGGTGGAAGGTAACCACTGAAAACGTAAATCTGCACGCCTAGGACATGACAGGTTTCACATATATCGTCCCAACGGACAAGAACTAGAAACGTCACAGGCTGGGAAGTATTGGGACGTTTTGGTGCCTTCAAACATAAATTCTGTGCTAACCAAAACGAAGACGAATTTCGTGTAGAGCTGATGCCAGCAGATTTGAGGCAAACTTTCGGACGGCCTGAACCTATAAGCCTTTAGCGGATTTAATTCAGCTCCAAAGTACGTTAGCTAGAGTCCCAGGCTGATCTTTCATACGTCACTATGTTAAATTAACCTAGAATGCAACTGGGAAAAGTAGAAATTTCTGTTCGAGGGCTTTATTCTCCAGAGCATAAAATAATCATGGGGGATTTGCTTGTGGTTGGTAACATTCGAACCACTCCAGCCTGCCCACTTCATCTCAGTCGCAGCGACGATCACACAGGATAAACGCGTAAAAGAGCCAACGGGATAAATGACGAAACTTCTACCCCTATGAGTCGCTGGATCTACTGCAGTCGGCTATGCGAAAGCGGTCTACACTACTCCGTCTGGATTCCTCGAACGAAGACATGACCTCAACTCAAGAAGTAGGTGCGAGTTCAGTCACAACTGTCTTCCCCTAGCCATCTTAATCGCTAGCTTTTCTCTGTAACTGTTTTGTGCATTGGCCAACAACCGAGTGATTTATGCGCTGCCACTGTTGAGCACAGAGACTAGTTGAGCAAAAACTGTTTCGATCCCATTTCTACCTCATCTGGACAGGGGTGACGACGTTGTCAACAGTTTCCAGTGTGCCCTTGGAACCAGCCTAACCAGACCTTCCGATAAGCGCCGTTGGAACTTCAGATGGCTAAACACTCCACCACTTCGCATGGGGGTGGAACAAACTGAGAAGTTCATTCCACCTTACCGCATCGTCCTTGTGGGCTAAAGCAGGAGCCTCTTAACTTCCAGGGCCGAATTGGCTGACTGAAAGCGGCACTGAAGTAGCCGACCTCTTAGCTGATTAGTATTTGCGAATCTTTTCGTCACCGTCCACCTATTCAGAGGTTTACAAGCAGCCCGCTAACAAAGGAGGACTCCCCACATTTATCTTAAGGGTTGGGCTAATATGGCGTAAACTGTTACTCCCCACAAAAGAAGCCTCCAAGACAAGATGAAATCCGCACGACGGCACTGCAAGGAGGAGCATTAACCTTAGCTGAACCCCTGAGTGAGATATCTGAGGATTCTCTGGGTCAAGGGAAGGTACCGGAAGCTTGGAAGTTGGGCCACATAACCCCAATCCCCGAAGGACGTCGGCGGAGCAACCAGAAGAATTGCAGACCGATGGTGCTCTTATTCATGCCTTCCAGGGTAATGGAATCTGTAATCTACGAGGGGCTGAGGGATAAGCTTATAACGATTAACTTCTTTAGGGCACGACAACATGAGTGTAGTAAGGGGGTGCTCCTCCATCACTAGTCTGCACACTGCAGCAGATAGATGAACTAGTACTATCGACCATCGATGTCTGACTTCTGTCATTTATCTAAACTTTGCTAAGGCCTCCGACCATGTTAACCACGACTGGCTTATTGAAAAGTTAAGACTGAATATGATCGGACCACCGATCATTGACTGGTTATCTTGAAATCTACGAAGTAGCTTAGTTAGAGTTCGAACGAGTTTCTCCATGTTCAAAGAAGCAAAACGTCCTGGTGGAGCTCCCCAGGGTTCAGTACTAGGGTCCCATCATTTTCAAACACGCGAAAACGACTTGCCTCGACAGGTTTCTTCAGAAATCCTTCTTTTCACAGAGGGCGTGAATCTACGAAGATAAATCGAAAGTGAGGAGGACAGAGTTCCCTTATAAGAGGACCCAACTCAACTTCAGAGCCAGGCGGTTAAAAACGGTCCTGAATTTAATCCTTGAAGATGCAAGGTAGGACATGTGTAACATAGTGCATGCCACGACACTGTTCCAGAGACAGGGAACTTAAAGCGTCGATGACGGAGGGAGATCGGGTGTTTCAGTCCTTCAAGACTTAAACTACTGCGCCAACTAAGGCTAAAGCCTATTTCACAGGATTTTGGCGTTACTAACCCTCAGACGAATTTTCGAACATCTCGATAGTAGATGTTTCCACCAGATTTTCAGCAGATTCATATGGCCTCACCTGGAGCTCAAAATCGTCTTCTTCCCCATTTTATCTGCAGAGGGAAACACTAAGCCTACAGTGTGACCAGAGGGGTTCGACCGAATCCGTTCGCAGACACAGGTATGGAGGACGATTGGTTGCGTTAGATCCATATCTCCAGGAACATAGAAGACAAAGAGGAGGTTTGATGATGGCTCATAACATCTTGAGCACCCATAAACACCCACTCCATCGCCTATTGTATTTAAGCCTCAGAACCACTTTTAGCGTGCACATGCGGAAAAGACCTCAGAATGCATCAGGTTAGACATCAGATAGAATCTCCACTGCTTAACAGTTATGAAAACCTGGAATTATCTTCCTGGAAAAGTGATCCAAGTTACTCCGTTCGAATGCTTTAGGCTCCGGTTTGATACTTACTTGAAAGGTGGGTAGTACCTTCACAGAACCTGGAGAAACTTTTAACTTTAGCCATCAAATGCTGTTTTGTATTTCATTTTACATTGGTGAACAACTGGAAGAAGTAGTGATAAGTTGACTATTGACGAGAAAGCCATTCAGGTGAAAATCTAAGTGCCGTCAATCTTCATTTGAATCATTTTGAACTCAGAAGTGGGCAATTTAGCAAGTTCGACGGGCGTAATGGTTAGTCAAAAAAGTTTGGCTTTTTAGAGGTCGTGGTATGAGCATCCAGAAGAAGCTAAAAACAACCCTTTATCTATATTGACATATCCTCCATCTATTATTTCCCTCAAAGCTAAATTCTAAGACGAAAAGTGGCTTTCCACTCAATACAGAGACGAAAAAAAAGTAAGCAGAAGCTTCTGTTCCGACATCAGCCAATTATAAACGATTGAAATAATTATATTAAAAGCGCGCAATTTAGTAGTTACTCTACCCTAAATATTGCAACGACCAGTTGTTGGTAGGTTTTCATAGGTACGTTGTTGCAGGGGGCGCACAGAGCAGTGTGAGTTTGGTGGAAGATTTCGAGTGCGCTACATATCATGGCATCATATAGGTAGGGTTTATGCGGTTTCAAAAGTTGTTGCAAATCTTGATTAACTCCCAGCTTATAGTGTACATCATAAATTAGTCCTGAAAGTGAGTGCAGATTCCAACTCTATAGCATAACTTTAATGTTATGGAATGTTTGGACTCCATAGTTTAGGTTTGCTGCTAGGAATTTCTGGGGAATATTTGAGTATCAGGCTGAAAAGAAGTAAATAGCTGCCAACGTTCTGAGGAAACTGGAGAATCAGGCTGACAATAATGATTTCGAATTCACCCGTCTAATGCTTTGAGCGTTCTCATTATCCTTCAAAATTACAAATACATGCTTACTTCAATAGTGTGATGTAGTTTCTTGAAATTTCGACCCAAAGTAGTGTCGATTTATGACGTCCCACTGAACGCTGAGATAGCACCTGCGATCTCGGTCATAAACAATACGACAGTCCATTTGTTCATGATGGTAAATTTAACCGATACTAGTGAATTTCGAGTCATAAGTTGTTCTGACAGTACCTTTAGGTAGATTTAAAATCTGGTATGTTCCTGAACTTGACGTGTAACTAGTGGTTGATTATCTTTCTGAAAATCATCGTTTTAATCATGTTGTTGATCTGCTCTTGCTGTACTGATGTTTTGCTGTTGTGAGTCGAATTTGTGCGTACTTGTGACAGGTCCCATATCGTTTCTGTTTATTCAGGTACTCATTCTGTTCATCGAGTGTATCACCCTTTCTCCCCTAACCTAACCACTTCGGAGACGTATCAGATAGTGTTTTTTAATGGCTGTACCAAACAGTTTCCGATCATTAGTATGACATATTAAAGGGTGTTTGTCCACCAACTCTTTAGAATTTCAGATCATATTGGATGTTAGTAGGATGTCTGTATATCTCGTGTTGACGGCTTTCGAAGCTTTCTCAACGGGTTTCATAACTTGTGTAGTTTTGGTAAGAACTCTTGAGAGTTTCTTCGGATTCGCTCTTGAAAAGATCTAATGAGATTTATTGTTCGTCTATCCAGCGTCAACGTTGTGTATAGAGACAGTCTTCCATCGAATCATAAGGCACCATTTTGTTTTAATCACCTGTTGTTTCCTCTTACATCGGTTGTGCGTCGGAACCGGTGTTACAGTATCAACCTTTAAATCGGCGACATATGACATGATTTCAGCTTTTTTTTTCCACAATAACACTTACTGCGTCATCATCTAGTGCTACACTAGCCTGACAACCAATCAATCATTATCAGCATAGGACCAGTCATTACTGCGTAACGGTCCGAGTTGCCACAACTCACGTTAGTTCATCAAGTAGAAAGGTAGTGAGGTGAATGATGAGGATAAGAGAATGCAGCCAAAAGAAATATTCAGTACAAGAAGAAAAGAAGAGCGACAAAATGATGAGATTCGGTATAGTGTAGTTAAGATGAGGATAATGTGTGTATACATCTGCCCCACTGACATCGGTTCTGAGCCATATCACCTAGAGTCTCCAACCACTGGTTCCTCTTGTCCCGTGGACCCCAACCACCTAGTCTGCATCGTCCTACATGGCTTAAACCAACAGTCAGAGACTTCATACATTGGTGCCATGTTTTAGTGTGGCCACCTCGGGCCTTTTTCCAGCCTGGACCCACCTCAGCCAACATTATGTGACGAGGTAATCGGTGACTAGACATACATAGTACGTGTCCTAACCATCTCAGTCGATGAAGGTTCATAACCTCGTCAACCGACTTACCTCTTCTCCCCAAAACTCTACACCTAACTTCTGCATTACTCACGTGGTGACACCACGGAATACGTCCTATACTACGAAGGCAATGGTGGTCAAACACCTGAAGCCTTCTTATATCTTCCACTTTCAATGGCCATGTTTTACAGCCATACAGTAGAATAGACTGGACTGCTGTGTAGTACACGCGACCCTTAATAGACAAACGGATATCACGGCGGCACCACAGGTGGCGTAAATTGCCAAAAGCCAATCGAGCCTTTTGTATCCGTGCAGAGATCTCATCGACAACTAACCCACCAGGGTTGATCCTACTTCCCAGGTAAGTGAGGTGGTCGACACACTCAACCACTTCACTCTCTATTGTTAGCCGCGGTACCGCTGAAGACCAGTCCTGGAGCAAAAATTTGCATTTGGGTGGTGAAAATCGCATCCCAAACATTCTCAAATTCCCACTCAAAGTGTTCAGAAGACTCTGCATCTTGTCAGCGTCTTCACTTAACAGGACTATGTCATCTGCATATTCTAGATCTAACGAAAATTCACCTGTGATTGGGTCAACATCACCTGACAGTTATCATCCTCATATGCGTGTTTTTTGGTGAGTAACGCTTCGACAGTTTCCTGAATTAGAGCTGATAGAGACTCACAGCGAAGTTTTCACAACCAGGGAGAAACTGGTTTAGCCTCAGCGCTTATACATGGTTGGTGTCTATCCGGTGCAAACTTTGTGGAGCCAACATCTATATGCATCGCATTGCATACATTTGTCAACCGGGAATCAGCAATTGGGTTGACCGCAAACATGATTATCGCTAACCACTTCGTTCATCAATAAGGGGAATTTCAGACCATTACTGGTAACAACGATCAACCTTAGTAGACCATATCAAAAAAATGAACAGATAAGAACAACAATACTTCTGATAATAGTTATACCCAGAATTCACAGGAGAACTATTTCAACTGAAAGTATTCAGTAAAGGCTAAACTAGGAGAACTTTAGTTGCGATAAACACAACAAAAGCGATCAACTCCAGAATGTATTTAAAAAACGACCCTGTACGAAACCAAAAACTTTCACAATAAGCGATTTCGTCACTTTCCCAAGTCGTAAACGTTTTTTGTTTCTTGATTGCTCACCAAGTGTTTATCGATAGGGTAATTCTGAAACACCTTTAGATATCTCACGTCCATCGTTTTCGTGGAGTGGGACTTCACATATTCGGTTCCATTTAAATGGAAAACACTTTTTTACGGCATTACTTGCAAACTCAGTTTTGGGGTTTGATGATAATGTTATTAGCTTACTGTTTCCGTGTCCTAGTTCTGTGTACATGTGTGGTCCTCTATTGAGTGGGTTGATTGCTGATGTGGACACTACTTCTCATGGTAGTCAATTCCAAGAGTTGATTACTCAGTGAGGAAACCAGTACTCTGCGGAGACGGTGGTAACCCTTGACTTTTTCACCTCCCTCCTGTGATAAATATCATAGATGTCGCTGTCTGCATACCTCATACTTGCAGACTTGCTTGCGTTGATAGGGATCAGCTGTTTTTCTGATCATGTTAATTATGTTTAGATCTGTTTGGAGTGTTCGTATATCATCATCGTCCTTTATATTTAAGCAGATTCCTTTATCAGCTTGAAGTATCATGAAACATTCTATGTTAGAAGCCCCATTTGTGTACAGATAAAACAACAGAGAATATAGATTTGGGTCTTTTAGCACTCCACTATGTTCTGAATTCCAAGTGCGGATTAGGGTTTTTTGTTTCTTATCAGGAAAGTACCCCCTGTTCCACACAAGTAAGTTGCCAGTCATTCCGAAACCTCTCAGTTTCGTGAACAACATGGAGTAAAGTATCTTACCGAACGTCTCGCTAAAGCCTGGAAACGACGCTTACAGGTTTTGTTTCATTTTTAGACCTGGCGCAACTTTCAGGAACACTTCTAAGAGAACTCTACGAACGCCATGTCGCTGACGTGACAACAGGTTGCAGCTTACTCGGTTAAACGTTACATTTTTATATATTACGCTTTTAGGATTTTAGCTACATTACTAAGCAAGTTGTCGCTGTAATTTGATGGGTTTTGCCTAGAATCTGCCTTGTGGAAGGATATGACTGGCATCCTTCCAGTCATATGAGTATTCCTTGACTGAATAATAGTCTAAATATTTTCGTCAATGGGCCAACTACCGTTGAGGACAAGCTATCTGAGCAGCCTTGGTATGGCTCATCCGTTTCCATCGACTTTTCCATATTTAGAGCACTTCCTGCCCTAAATATTTTATTTCAATGGATGTCCACAAAGTCTATACTATTGGATGTCAACTGTAATTTCTTGAGTAAAGATCTCATCAAAATATGGTGTCAGTTTGTGATTTTTCCTTATTTCCTTGAATTAACTGGTTAGTTTTTGTATCTTCAATCAAAGTGGGAATACCACGATACTTGTGGTCCCCACAGTTCATATATGGGTAGAGCCTTTTGGTATGTTTTGGTGTGACCTGGGCGTTGAGGATTTTTCAAGCATTTTAGGGACCGGCGGGTTGTTGCGTTTCATTTATTCAGGGCAACTTTTAATACTTCATCTAGAGAGAACTAGGGTTGGTGACAAGACTTCAACACGTTTTCTTCCGTTGTAAGAGACTTTGGATTTCATAATTTACCCACACTAGACAGCATTTTTATTCCTTCGGGAAAATTCATAGAATAGACGGTTGAGTCAATCGAGTGTGCAACTGTTTGAAGAATCACCATTTATCCTCAACTAGGGCTTCTGGTTTGATTGTCCAGTCCCCAGAATATGCTGGCTCGGGGCGACCAGACTAATCATGGCATCAATGTATGAAGTCTTTGACTGTTGATTTGAGCCATGTAGGGTGATGCAAACTGGGTGGCTGGGGGTCCGTGGGAAAAAAGAAACCAGTGGTTGGAGACCAGGTGATATGCCTGAGAACCGATGTCAGTGGCACAGATGTATTCACACATTATCCTCATCTTAACGACGTTATACCGAATCTCACCATGTTCTCACTTTTCCTTTTTCTCTTTTCCTACTTTTATTTCTTTTGGCTGAATTTTCTTTTCTTCATCTTGCACTTCACTGCCCTTTTACTCGATGTACTGATATGATCTGTGGCAACTTGGACCGTTACGCAGTAATGACTGGTCCTATGTTGATTTGGATGGACGGGTGAATGGACAGTTGTTT
>CALYCZ020000133.1:0-46125 GCA_944470555.2 Heterobilharzia americana | reverse complement strand
TGTCAAACTACAATTGAAATCTTTATTTACGAATATCTATTATTCCTAATGGTTGTATAATATAGAATAGAACTGAATTCTAACCAATGAACTAAGGGTTAGATTCCTTCTTCACATGAAGCTGTTGTTGTCATTTTGGACATCATGAGTATAAACTTTGTAAACGAGTGAGGTATGAGAACTTGTTCACTTAAATCATTGCATATGAACAATTTTGGATTCGGCTGGAAGAATGTTGAAATAGTAGGCAGAGAAAATGTAACGGACTCAAAGAAATTTTTAGAATCTTTGCACTGAGGTTGGTCAGCGATCAGTTGGTATATCACCCAGTGGAGAACATAAAAAACTACAAAGTAATCAAAGTTCAGGTCAGAAAGATGGCCAATCGAAATAGCAGCATATCGAATACTCACACCCAAGGTTATCAAAACAAACCAATAGAACAGAAATTTGTATTGCTGGTGTTGCTTAGAATGACGATGAAAGTTTTGTGGTTAAACGATCTGCCTTAGCTAACGCAAAACCAATAAATTCTCCTTCAGAGCTACAAATTTCCTCCGCTATCGCGAAGGTGCAGGTCAAATGAAAGTCAAGATTGAAACAACCACGATCACAAAACGCAATATATCAATCATTTGACGAAATGAACACAACTGGAAGTTATTTAGTAAACAGTCAACTTGTGGGCTGTTTGAACCTCCAGCTACCAAATATTTTGCACCGAATATATTACATAACATTGCTTCCCTTCACCATGTTTTAATCAATAAAATACTTCTTCGAATAGTACTATGTGCTCTCATGCACTTTTAAAGCATTTTTAACCTGCTTTTTTTGTGAGTGAAGGATGATCTTTAAGGTGTATGGCAATGGGCTTTCAAATGCAAAACAATTCACTACATTACAACTCCTGAAATACTTAACTGGAACAGTAGTTTTGCACTGGCTGAATAAATGTACCGCCATCACCAAATTTACACATGCTTTTCCATTCATTCTTCACTTCAGACCAGAAGATAACCTTACAACAACTAGCTGTTTCATATTATTGCCCGTAACATTGTTGTTAATAACATTACTGAGGTGCTATAATTATCTCACTTAAAAATGCCGTATTTTTATTATTTTTACTATTTGTCCTTTGAGTTCCCAGTGGAACACAGAGCTTTAGTAGCATGTCGCCATTTCACTCCGTTCTCTGCAGTCTATTGAACCTGGCTCGCCTACTTTACTGGTTCACTAGTTTACTAGCCGGTCCTAAGCCCGGGTAAAGAGGGAAGGTTGGGCATAGGGCTAGCAACCCTACCCATAAATCCACTCCAATTGCTAAAGAAACTAAAATACTGTACAGGGAGTAAATTTATAGAAGTACGACATGCTGAGAACTCCTTACTGTATCGCCCACGTTGTCTGAAATGAACTGATTATTATATCCGTTATTTTATAAACACTGAACATTAAGCCTTAGCAAGTTTGAGCAAAGCAGGCCCATTTAAAAAGCATTTGGTAACCAAGAAACGTTAATCAGCTTACAGACTACTATTATTTATCATTTTATCTTTAAATAATGAACTTATCATACAGTTACAACTTAATTAGTTACGCTAATATGGATATCTTGCATGACACTGAGAGCTAACTTATTAGAACTATAACTCCGAAGATAAGTCAGCTATGACGGAGGTGTTTACTCTCCACACATCCAGCAACAGAAATAGTTCACAGACAGTTCATTGTGTTTATGACTTTCAGTTCGTATAGTTTTCCCATTCTCAAAAGCAAAAGCTTGTATTTCACCTCCTTTTTCCCATTTTAGAACACATTATGCTGTTCATTATAAAACAATCTTTAAAAGCCCAGCTGAAAAACAATTTCGTTGTTGTCCAGGTTTCACTCGCCAACCTGGACACGAAGGTTGTGTTCCAAGTAAGCTCACAGTTCTTTTTAGCTTCAAATAGCATAATTTTTTGCCTAAATCAGTGGCATTGTAACAGTGTAGAATATGTTTGGTAACCTGATTGATTCTAATGCTGAGGAGGTGATAACTGAAGTTTAAGAAAACTTAATTTCCAGCGATGAACTCCACGTTTCTGATGTATTGCTTTACTGACTGAGGTTTGGTCAAACACTTGATCTTACATCATAGTCTCTGGAGGAGTTAGAGCTTCTAGTATAAATCCTATTGCAGCATTTTTTTCGTAACAATTTCAGTCATGATCTTCATATATGCTAAAACACTTTGGTGAACTAAATTTTGGTGCTTAATTGTTCATGTTAACCTTCGCTTACACAGAAACTAGTCATCTGGTGCTAAAATTTATTAACGTATCGGTGTTACATTGAAATGCTCGATGATGTCTTAACAAAAGGTATCCTTTAATTGTTCGTTATCTAAAGCTTCACTTTACAAAATTCACAGAATGTTTCTTTCAAGATAGATCTGAAGTAGAATGAAGAGCTATATTAAGTCACACAATTTTAATTAAATGCAACTTTATTGAGATCCTTCTTGTACAACGCGGCTAAAAGGTTTTTTAGACAGCTTAATAGTAATACTAAACAGCAGTTACAAAACATAACAGCGAAATTGTGTCATGGAATGACACTGGAAGATTTTTCAAAAATACCATATACTGAATAACATATTTGGTTTGCTAAAACTATTAAACAGCTACTGATATTGAGTAATGTTTGGCTGTGCAGCGTTCCTCCTAAGCGTATATCTCCTCGGTTGTACATAACTAAGAATCGTATCGAACATGAGCTTAGAACATAAAGGCACAACAATGAAAAAAGATTGATCAGAAGTAGAATAAGTTTTTCATTGTGTACAGTATGCACCATAAACACTTAAAGCTACAAGAATGAAGCTTTAATCTTTATACTATAGTAATAAAAAGATCATGGGTGCCTTTCTACAGCATTTTGCAAAACAGAACACTCTGTCTCCTATAACGTTAAGAGGCGATCAAAACTTGCATATTGTTGAAAAGAATGAAGACGATCTCCTCAAACGTTATCTTGGTCACCGAATTCCAACGTAACATCGCTTTTCTAAAGACGTAATCCAGAGAATAAACAGAGCTTATTTTCCTCAACAAAAATACAATTGTCATAAACCTGAATCTAATTAATTCTCCTACACTACAATACCTAATGGAAATATAAGTTAGTAATACCCTGGTTCATTAAAATGATATACTCAGACGTGGGGTTCAAATTTTAATCGTACCTTGACCACACACATCTTGGATAACAATAAGTAATCAGTAAAACCATGTTGTAACGTAAATAAGGCATACAACTCCCTTAAACACAATACTGAAATAATCTTTAGTTGAATTTAAGGTTACTTAGGATCTCTATGGATGACTATCAGTTATTGCATATAGGTTTCAAGTTTTCAGCTCCAGCCTCATACTAATCATATGAACCAACCGACATGAAGACATATTATGAAATGCTACTACACACAGTGAGATTTCCTAGGTGTAGATATACTTACTAATGTATATGGACTCAATGGAGGGAGTTTAAAAGGTTATCTTAACAACTAAAACAACCGTAGTCATGATGTCTACAACACACGTCAACACTGCATCATACGCTACCTACGAAATCACCGACTAACTGCCATGCTTCGTACAAACAGTTAGGTTTTATTAAAATCTACTAGCACATATCGGAGATTATTGTGGGTGACCTCAAAGTTACTTGACTACCAGTATGTCAAACCTTAGAAATGAATATCGATATGTCATTGTTCTTTGTTTTTCAAAGAATGATTTACAATTTTTTCAACAGTGATGGGATATTTTCATCCATTTTACGTTAGGATTCTATAGTACTATTCAGTGACCATGATTTCACAATTTGTTAGTGTCCTGAGACAAGCTGTAGACGTGGCATAAAGTCTTACAAACTGTATATTTAAAAAGTGCTGTGTTTGATATAATAGTACCTCAGTAACCGGTTTTCTGTGTCAAGTAGACATCTTTTCGTCGCCTAAAATCACAAAATTTCGATCATGTTTGTACTGATGTCTGAATGAATGAAAGATCCGATTTCGTCGTCTCTTGTTAGTGCTTCTTTTTCACACATGATTTGCACGGTTCCCAACTTCTACACAGTACAGTATGCCATCTTTGTCGCATGAATATCAACGAATATTAACGAAACAAGATTCCGACCGCAGCCCACACTTTTTCATTTCATTTTCAGTCATCATCCAGTATAAATAAGAATTATCATTATAAGATTTCAGCAAGACGAAATCTTTTTAAATTACACCAATTTTCCAAATATTTATATGGTTATTCTAATCACTGCTGCTTCGACTTTATCTGCAGCATGATATTCCAAGTTCTGCTTGTTAGCTACATGATTCTCTGCATGTAAGGAAGGTGTGTCAGGTATGGAATCATTTCCATCTACCGAAGCCCACCTTCAATGTGCACACAAAGCCATACAGTACTACTTTTATATCAGACACTAACACGTTACTACTTACTTCACACCGCATCTTAGCGGCTTGCGAAAGGTGTATTCCACTTACTGTCATTCACTTTTAATCATCTTAAAATCGACGCAAATTTAGCCAATTTTTCATCAGTCATAGCTCAGATGAATTTAGTAACTGGCATCCTCTGCTGGGCTGGGAATCTCACCTGCATCTAGCCTTTCATAGTAAACTTTGTCTGCTTTTTCTGTCCTCGATATTATTTAAAGAGGACTCCTTGTTGCACACCTTATTCTCATTACAAATCTTTATGCTGAAGTTACCTCTGGTTAGTTGATTCTGTAGCTCCCAAATCCCTAGGAGCTTATCACACCGCATCGGTTATTTGCAAGTTTCGGATGACTTAAAGTTTTTGTTGATGTCTCCATAATTAAGTTTTTTGCCAAAATTTAGAAGCTTGTCTTAAATCTACCTATCTTTCTCTTTCATAGAAGCCTTGAACAGACAGTGAAGGCGTGACGGTGAATTTGTATTAGGCTTAATAATCACCAATGGCAATTATTTAACAGAAATGTGTAATCATGTATAGTAATGATAGGCAGTGGCTAGCAGTGGAATCCACAATGCTCATTTCGTCCTATTTGGGGTTCGTCAGCTGGATGTCCCTGCCTCCCAGTGAGTGATGTTGTTCCCACTGGCATCTGCACAGGAGCCCATATGCCAACAGAGACTGATCATTGGGTCTAAACAACAACTGTGTCATACAAGCAATAACACTAAGATATTTGTACTCATTATAGTTAGGACAACTCGAGTTGAAATAAATTAATTGGAAGATATTAATAAAGGTGATAATTACCATAAAAGCGAAATCATGTAAACGTACACACAACCTCGAAAGTCTGTCATCGAGGTTTATCCATGACATATAGGAAGAATTATTGTCATGAAAAATAGAAAAGAGAAGTTTCAATTTTTAAAAGGACTATGAAACAAAGAATGAAATGGAAGACTGAAACAGAAGGTAACAACAAATATAACTATGGTGCAAATGAAGATGGTTATTATTATTTGTCCTTTGAGTTCCTAATGGAACATAGGGCTTCAGTAGCACGTCTCCATTCCACTCTCTTCTCTGAAATCCTTTCAACCTGGATCCACGACAGCCCATAAGCTCTCAGTTCCTCCTCGCACGATCTCCTCCATGTCACCCTCAACTGGGACGCCCAACTCATCGCTTCCCATCCGAGTTCCACTCGAGCAACTGGCCTGACGCGTGATGTCCACAGTCGGCCTTCCCACAGTATTCCCAATCCACCTCCACTTCCTCCCACTGCATATTTGTTGACCGATAGGTTGTTGGTTGGTTCGTTGTCCAGCCAGCCAGAGTTTCCTGTTGCTTATTCTTATCATTCTGGCCATCTGAGCTTCAGTAACAAGCCAGAGTAGGTAGTTGTTGATGAATGTCTGCAGTCTGTTGGAAATGCCTTTCGTAGTGCGCCAAGTCTCTGAACCATACAGGAGCACTGATTTGACGTTGGTGTTGAAAATCCGGATCTTGTTCCACATGCTGTGTTGATTGGAGTAGATCTCCACACTGGTTTCTGGTTGATGAACGCCTGTCTTGCTTTTCTGATCCTGGCTGGCTTTGATATCCTCGTCTGTGCCATTGTCTGTAGTTGAAACAGTGCTGCCCAGATAGGTGAAAGAGACTACTTCTTTTAAGTTTCTCCCGTTGATGGTGATTGGAGATGGTTGTTGTTGTTGTTGGAGTTGTTGGTGCGGTATCTCCATCACCTCTATCTTCTCCATATTCACTTGAAATCCCGTCTTCGCTGCCCTGCCTCTTCTGTCAACTTGTTAGTTTTCGCCTGTAGATCATCAAGTTTGTGCTACATCAAACACAAGTCATCGGTGAAATCCGAGTCTTCTAGTATGTTTTCTTTTGTGCAGCGTACCTCCCTCTTCTCTCTCCTCACTGTTTGTTGCATGATCCAGTCGACCACAATCAGGAATATCGTGGATGATAGTAGGCAACCTTGTTTTACTCCTGTCTTCATTTCAAAAGCATTACTGAGCTTCAAATGAAGATGGACATATTTGTTGAATTCCATGGAAAAGAAAACCCATTGAAATTCTTAATGGTTTGGTGACAAGGATTACGAGAGAGAAAGGGGACTGAAATAACCAACTGGTTGGAAATTTTATGATGACCATAGCTGTTTGTACTTTAGTAGTTGGAAATAAAAAATGGTGCTTGCAGTGGCGTCTCTTAAGCAATGGTAGAAGCAGAAATGTTGGTAATTCGCAGCTGTAGCTTAACTGGATCGTCCATCATTAAGCCCATGGTGGAAGCTACTGTTTATTTAGCAAGCCAGTGGTGAAGAAGACTATGATAAGCGTGTAAAGTTGTTTAGTCGTTTAGTTGTCTTGAAAGAGCTGTAATCTATATAAATCCACTAAGGACCGGATAGCCTAAGCAGTTTTCATTCCACTAATTCCTATGTTACAAACAATCTGTAAGTTGTGTGGAAATTGCGCAATGTAACCCTGTGTCAGAATACTAATATAAAAATTCTACATTCTAGTCTTGCTGTGTAACTACCTGGTTTTAGTAGCTAAAATTTCCAGATCCTGTATTTTTCAAACAATTCAGACTTGCGGATCATCATTTACATTTTGAATATTTTTGGTAAACAACCAGACTACTATTTCCTTACTTTTCTTCAACACTTTAAGCGGTCTACTCCCGGGAGTTCGACTTTTGAACGATTTATTATAACCTCTTGTTTGTGTGCTCAGTTATCTTATCATCAGAAACCTATGAGGATGTTAAATATGCATCTATTAAACTTGACAAAATGGATTACAAAGTCAAAAAATTCACCACATCAACTCAAATTACATTCAATTTAAATGTACCCTAATTAAACCCCTCCTCCTCTTTAGAGTTTTGCGTTTACTTATTTCATCAAATTGATTAAATAACGTAGCAATGGACGTTTGTGTAGATGTGTGTGTATGATGGATAGACAAACAGAAAGAGAATGAGAAAGCCATAGATATATCCAGTAGGACACTGTAATAAGAAGAGGAAGAATGGATGGAAAAAGATACTGTCGCCTAATTTATCCACTCTTCTACTTGATTCATGTAAATTCAATTTGTATCGTCTGCTTTTTTCTTCTCCTTCTTCACTATTCTATTACCAACAATCTCCTGTGTAATCACTAAACTCCTCGTTCATATCTGGAAATCTTTTCGGCTTTCGTCTGTTACTTAGCTTTTTTCTTCCTCCTCACTTTCTCTAAGTCATACTTACTTCTTAACACCAACTTTAAGAAGGGGAAATATACCTTCTCAAGTAAACACTTGTGCATCCATCTATGCATGTGTTTGTGTCCCCGCTTTTGATTGATAATGTCTCAGCATACTACTTCTATGGAAGTATACACATATGCAAATATCTTCGTTGATTTGATTGAATAAATACAAAGAAATATTCAGTGCCTGCTTGGAATATATATGATGAATTCACTAAATAGGTTAATGACTTTATCGCTGCTGATCTTCTCTTATCTGTATCCGATAGCCCACTATTGTTATTGTTGTTGTTTTTGTCGTTATTATTGTTATCACTATTATCATCGACATAAGTTTACCAGCAAATGATATTGGCTATCTAAGCAGGTTAAAGAAAACCTGTTTAATATCACGTTAGTACTTTCTTTTACGAGAAGACTAATCTTTGAGATCATTGAAGGGTGAACACTTTAATGCTAGAGTCGTCAATTAACCGAGGAAAAGCAATCTGAAGTTACAAGAAAATCTGGTCGATTTAAACATTATTGAAATTAGGTGAAAATAATTGGTTATTTATGCGTAAGCAGGTGTACATAACAATACGATCTGCTACTTATCGAAATTAGTAGTTGAAGATTAGTGAATCAGCAGACGAGTATAGTTTAAACCTAGAAAGTTCAGTAATATCGGTGGTTCCCTTGGGTCAAATAAATAGATACGAGTGAATAGCTCAGACATCAGAACTTCAAATCAGTCATGTTGATCAACAGCCCATGATAAATGAGAACGAAAGGTATGAAGAATTACTGTGTCACTGACTTTCGAAATAATTTTATTCAGCCTTAGGATGAAAAAATATTTCTCAAAACTTTTCCCTTTCAAAGCTACAAGATTCATTGCTTTTTCTCATGCTTTTAAATCAAGGTATGAAAAGTCGTTTAGTTAACGACTGGAAATCATAAAAACAACAACTTAGACTGCTTTCGAAATATACTACTAAGTAACTTGAGTAGTTAGAAACCACTTAGGTTGATCTACAGGTTTTCACAAGCCAGGTCAGAGTGATCTGAACACCTGATAGCTGGTTCTTTCTTTCGGGGCTAGGAAAAAAGCGATGTACCGCGACAGATTCACCTCTTAGATCTAGAGTGTTCAGATCACTTGTATCTAGCTAGCTGACTTACATGGACCGGTGTGACTTAAGTAGAATGAATAGTTTACAAATGATTTACAAATTACACGGTCTGCGTTGACATTTTTTACAACTGAGTAGTTTTTTAAGTGCCGCGCAACTGTGATGCCAACACGTTGCCTTTGGGAACCAATCAGTCAAGGTCATAAGATATGATCTCTGACACGAGAGTGTTATGGAATAACAAAGTATACTACTGAGGAACCTGAGTAGTTGGAAACCACTCAGGCTTTTCTGTAGGTTCCACTCAGTTGAATTTGTCCTCATATGCGGCTGATAAGGCCGGTTCCAAGTGAGTGAAACAGCTGTTTTGCGTTTAGATCACTCTGATCTGGTTAGCGAAGTCTACAGATCAGTATAAGTGGTTTCCAACTACTCGTGCTGTCCAGTAGTATATTTTGCTACTTCATGATACTGTTGTGTCGGAGATCACACCTAGTGGACTTTCCACTAGAAACCCTGTTGACAACACAGTTCCATGCCGGTTGAAAAATCACTGGACTGTGAGAATCTTTGGCCTGAACCGTGCAGTTTATAAATCATTTGCAAACTAGTCATCAAATGTAGATTATTTTATTGTTGAACAAACTGAATCACTGGGAATGTTGGCTTTAAAAGCAAATTGGTGAACATTTTAGCAGTACGTGGCCAGTCATTAAATCAAAGATGTTATCTGCCCCCCATTCAGGAGATATTCAGTGAATTTACATGATCTTTACCACGTGTTAGCATCTCCACTCATAATACAACACAACAGATACTTCTATACAAACAAATTATATCCCACTAAGAAACACGATGAAATTATTTTATTACTCAATGTTAAGTCAAAAGCTTACACTCCATAGAGCATATATCAATGACTAAGATGGGTGGGTAGATATCATTCAGCTTAGTCAGTCACACTGGTGAGCAATGGTTCAGGCAACACAAACAGTTGATAGCCACTATACACATTCGGTTCTTCTCAAAAGTATACTTGAAACTATATGACACACAGTATTAAAATCTTCACTGTAGTAAGTCCCACTAGCTGATCAAATGGGTTGAAAATATTCATCATCACAAAAAATGTTGATAAAAGCAATTCTGAATGGTATTCAACTGATATTACCTACATATCGACATTCTAACAAACGTGTACGCAATTCGATTCTTGTTGATATTCATGACAAATAATAACAAATAATGGGACGGAGATTAATTTTCACAAAAACCTTACTTTTCACTGTAAGTAACGGAGAACGTTTCATCGCAGGATGAGGATAATGGCGGTGCAGCATTCTCTGAGCTAAGGTGTTTTGCCTTGGACGTATTATCATTAAGTTTGGTCATACCCTACTCACTAACATCACAAAGAAGCAAATCATATTCAACTGTAATACTAATGTCTGAGTAGTTTTTCTACTGGCCTTGAATACTGTCCACCTGTAGGCTAGGAAAGATGTTTTTATTATACCTTGGTTTCTGTAACCTTATTCCGATAGAGAATCTTTATTAGCGTGAGGTTGTGCTACTTGTTACCGTCAAACTGTGCTTCATCGTTGATTCTTTTGGACAATTTGCATTCATCTGGTGATTGTCTGCTTTATTCCTAGGTAGATGATAGATTAGATCTAAATTCACATGTCTGCTGATTGACCTTTTCTGCAATGATGAGCTTCTTGAAATTCCAAGCTGAATTCTTGATCATGTTTGTTTGCATCATGCCAATCTACTGTTAGTTGGTGCTTCATGAATTCTTTGACCAGTCCGATAGATTCACTGGTCAGCGCAGCGTTGCGAACAGTCTTTTTATTTGATTTCGTAGGTTATATTTATCTTATCTTCTTTTCACGATGAATCCTTCAGACACATAACATGGTCTGTAATAATTTCTTTGGCTTGTACTAAGCCCACCCCGGACGAAAGAAACAAGTGGCTGACGGTTTTTGAGACATCCATGTGGGGTAGAGTACACACCTACTGGTCTGAGGTAGTTGGGATGTTCTCTGTTCTGCTAACAATTACTTTTCTGTACACTTCATCAGACGATCATTGGCTTTGTAAAGGTATTTTCCTTCCTTTTTCCATGATACTTCAGTGCGGCAATGTATTTTGGCTCATGAGAATAGCGTTTGTTTACAACATATATGGATTACAGGGTCAGTGCTGTTGTAGTTCAAAAGTTGATCTACGTGTGTTTATGGTTTTCCTGTATACCTGATTTTGTAAAGTCCCGTCGTGCGTCCTGCCAGTGGGGACGACTAGGAACGGAAATTTGTCGTTACCTTTCTCCTCTTTTATGAAATTAATTTCTCTAAATGTTTGTCTGATTGTTAGGAACGTGTTTTTGATTTCATCTTCGGGGAGAATTGCGAACGTGTCGTCAAAGTACCGAATCTAAATAACTGGTGCAATGATACGGATGACTGCTGATTCCGACCACTAGATCACTGCTTCAGCAGTCAGTGCTGATATTAATGATCCTAATATTCCCACTGAACCGTAAGTAGATCGCGAGACATTGATCAGTCAATTCTATTAGGTTTGGAACAGTGAGTTCCGCACAGTCAGAAAGATATCGGTAATTCTTCAGAAGGACATTCATTGGCTCTAACTAGATTTAGGTCTATGTGATGTGATGAGCGAATGAACTACAGTCATCAATTTAACAACTGAGGCCAAATGCAATAGGAGGATGAATACGAAAGACAAACTACTCAAATTGTCGAAAACAGCAAAGAAGCAATTTAATTTCCACCCTTGAAATGCAAAAACAAACTACATTACTGTGCTTATATTGAGTTTACACTAAAGACTTCAGTACTGGATTTTGAGGAATAACAGGAAATGAGCCAATCAACCACCATCTTTACTTATTAATGATACCTTGGCCATTGTTTTTTAAATATTTTGAGTAAAATATTTATTTCTAGAAATCTTAGTCAAGTTAGTGGATAAGTATAATCTATAAAGACTACGGTGTTGACTTTATTTAGTTAGTCAGTGATGGAACCCAAGATTGACGAACAAAAATAATGTGGGATAAATGATAAATACTTATGAAATTGTAATGACGTAAAAGATTAGGTTTGCACTTAATCCTCAAATAATTTAATTCAGTCAAGTTATATTTTAATCGGGATACCTAAAAAGTCCTAGAGATTAGTTAGAATTTGGTTCAGCTGAGGACCCTTCACAGATCTCTCAGTCGAAATAAAGATGAATAACTCCGCGATTACTTATGAATATTTTTTTATGCAGTGTAATCTCCATGAGTAGTCTGTTTTGCTCCTTTATTTTCAGTGTCTATCGAACTCCTAAAGGAATGAAGTGCAACCACCTACAGAACAAGAGGTCTCGAAGAAATTGACGCTAAACTAGAATCATAATTTCCCCGCCTTTAATTGGTTTTCAACCAAACGAGGAAAGTTACGAGGCTCAAGTAGAACTATGATGATGTACCTAAACCGGCTCCTGAACAGAACAGCTCTAAGTTTCTGAAGTAGTTAGTATTGACACCACAGGTTTAGAGTTCTGTCTCAATCCCTAATGGCAGATATTTACTGATAACAACTTAGATATTCTTAAATACAAATAATTTAACAGACTCTTCTGTGTATCATGTGTTAAGATCTTAGTTTCCCCAAGCAAGAACAAACTTCATAACTTACCTTCTTCAATTCATAAATTAATCATGTTTCGTCGATTCAGATATTCAGTACTCAAAAATAGAACTCCCTACCCAAACAGGACTTTCCGTTTATATTTATTATTTAGTTTCCAATTGCAGCTCTTTTTTGAAAGAATCAGGCACCTGTCAAAATGGTGGATTATGTTATGAAAACTCCAGTATGGTATACTGCAGGTGTCCAAAAGGCTTCACCGGCTCACGCTGTCAACTAAGTAAGCTTTTTCTAATAAAGATGTTTGTTCGTTTGTTTTTGAAGTGATCGGCATGTAAGTGTACTAGTTTAGATTATCATAACTGTGTACATGAATTAGATTTACTCACATAATTCGGTGGTTATTTTACCTTATCTTCTGCTTCTTTTTATATTGCTTTTTCCTAAGAGTAATATGCGTTATATAAAACTCAAAGATAAAGCAGTTCCCGATAACTTCAGTCAATGTTGCTGATAAATTTCGTAAACTCATGTTTTACGCAGGAAGATTTTAGATGACATGAGAGATGAGCTTTAGATATTGAAGACCATCATAAATTCTAAGATAGCACCTCGACTCCGAAGGTATGCAATAAACTTGATCCTACCAGGGATCTCAACTATTGTAGTACATCTGTACTATAGGTTACTTTGGTGATTCTTGCTGTTGTAAACACCAAACACTCAAATTGCAGTCTGGTTAAAAATACTTTCCACCTCAGCATAGATCAGATTTCAGTGGTAACTTATACTGATTCTTATCACCTCAAGCTGATGCCCTATTTTATTTTTTTCAATAACTTTTCTGTGTGTTGCACAGTAAATTGCTGATCAAAACTTAGCACTGCTATACACATAATCAAAAGAATCCTCTGCTTAAAAGTTGGATGGTGGAATTTATCAAAAGTTAACGTATGATTTTCTCAGTTCAGTATGACTTAGTGAATTAGTTAAGATTATAAATACATACTGCTATTTACTGTGTGAGATCTTTTTCGCCGAGATAATGAGATGTGCCTGTTTTTTCAAGATTACAT
The DNA here is from genome assembly GCA_944470555.2 of Heterobilharzia americana. Classification (NCBI taxonomy): domain Eukaryota; kingdom Metazoa; phylum Platyhelminthes; class Trematoda; order Strigeidida; family Schistosomatidae; genus Heterobilharzia; species Heterobilharzia americana. Next base: position 32,487 of record CALYCZ020000133.1, on the reverse strand, counting down.
TCAGTTGGTTAGTTAGAGGCAATCAGTAGGAAGTTCTAGCTAGACCCAGGTTTTTCGCTTGTTAGCGCTAGTCAGCAGAGCTTGTTTGCAACCTCAAGATAATTGATATCCACGTTTTCTAATGCTGCAGTCAGATACTTTGCCACTGAGCTATTCTATCTGAGGTTGAACTCTCAGAGGACTGGATAAGTTACGCCGATTGTTCATTTGAGAGTGACTAATTTCATATTGTCCAGTTTCAAGTACTAATTAAATTCTGTCCATCAGACACGCCCTAAGAACGAATGTCAACAAACAAAAGACCTAGGTTCAGGAATTCCTGATGGTTGCCTCCATCTAACTAGCATCTCTCTTAGTGCATCATGATGGTGAGTCTCGTAGCTTGGCGATCACATTGAAAGATAATCGATAGAATCCGATCATCAATTAAAGCTGGACAAGACGAAGAGACTAAACATTGTACCATATTCAATATACTTATTGGAAAAACATGTTTTTCAGAAAGTGTTACTGGCTTATTTTGTGTTTATCACCCCAATATCTCCTTAAAATTAGGGTTTACAATCAGTTGCATATTCCACTACCCTTACCGGTAGAATTCTTTGGGTGATTATTTTCACTGATTACTTTGGTGATGTTTAAAAGGTCTCCTCTTATTGCAACACCTCAATATGCTTTCCTCCTTTTCTCAACTGAGTACCTGACCTGAGACTGCTGTTTGACACACGCTTATGAGTTTCTAATAGTTCATTCACTTCTCCCCAGTGTACACCTCTAGTAACTTCTAAATCAAGCCAAACTGAAAAGAAATATGCGTGTATTTACCTCTTGGAAAACCGTCTACACACAGTCAATGAACAGTGAGCTGCCAGTCAGAAGTTATTTGTATTGGCAAATATTTTTAAATAAAGTTATGGTAGTTATTGTCTTCAGCTAACTTTTGTCTGACAGATGTCATGTTATCAGGAATATAAAAACTAAATGTTGAACGAAAACAGTCTTTGGTGATGCAACCAAATTTAAAGTAAATTTGCTATACATTTACTTGACAATTTATATTGGTGTCTTGTTATTATATCTTAGTTTATGTGTAGTGGTGTCACCTCATACACCACGACACATACACACTTTATCTGTTTTAGCATCAATTACTTTGTGTGTATACATCTGCTAATCCTCTGGCCATTATGACACTAACAACAGTAACCAGTTAACAAACGCTAGAAGCAATCTAACTCAGCCAAATTGTCGAATACTTCTGTGATGGGCCATATTCACTCCTTTAATATCTGAATTTTTGGATTTACTCATTCATAACTGATAACTCTAGCGTCAAAGAGTTCATAGGATTTTGATCAGTTTCAAGATAGAATTAGACATTGAGTTGAAAACTGTTAAAAGACTATTGGTAACCACCTAGAGTGTAATTTATTAACAAACTGTAGATCATATCGAAACTGAAGTTACCGCAATTGGTAAGCAGAAATTGCGGTCTTGGATAGCTTAGGCGTAAAGTCACGCAGCTGGTAACCGAATACTAGTTTTTTTCACTCATATGGCGATAGAGTATTTCTTTCCGGTTTAGATGATTATTGTTGAAAATGATGCTTACATGCCTACTCGGTCTCGCTGGTCAATTTTTGGTGTATGCTGTTATATAGGAGGTGAATTAAAGATCTATGGACACCATTTCTTCTAAATATCTGCTTTCCATAATCTACAATCAAATTACATAACTTCAGAGTAGCATTCATATCGAAGTGACATCATTTGGAGAATGACACTACGTAGGAACAGCTGTCCAGTGCTCACACATTCACCAGATGTTATCAGTCCTTGATTACTGTTGTAGTGTGATTAATCAATCCCTACAAACTTCCAAACTGCTTAGTGCTCACAAGTGGAACACTTCGAGATCGATCTTCTGAATTTATAACAAGATACCGTGAACTTCGAAGCAGCCAAGTCAGATATGACGGTAAATATTCAGTGATAGTATTGGATAGGGTCTTTAAGGCCAACTGCAGAGGAGACTTAAACTTGAACAAAACTGTTGTCCAACACTCCTTGGTTTTCACCATTTACTCAAATGATTTCAGCTCATGACGAATATCATACTGAAATCAATCAGTTTTCACAAACTTCCAAACTGAACTAGACTAAATAATGCTTCAGGTATCCACTTGAATGTACTCGTTAAGTTACCAATGAGGAGTCATCAATGAATTGCATAAGAAATTTTACAAACTAAACAAAACACTTTCAGGATATAATCTCTGGGAATTCACTTCTCAATTTTCAGACACAATTATTCAGACAAAAGGTTATAGAAAGCTGACTAGTGAACCAGATAAAGCTGGAAATAGTGATGTCAACGTTTAAGATAAAAAAAGGGAACATTATTTGCAAGCTGAGCATATTCATGACTAACGAGTAAAAACAATTCGCTAATTGCCTTCGACATATTTTGGGGAAAGTATTAGTTGTGACTCTTTCATCATAAAAAATGGAAACTGTATACAGTGAGTTATGAAAGTCAGTACATAGAAAGGATTAGTCAAAAATAGACTCCAAGGTGATATTTATAATTGACTGACATCAGTTGAAGAACTGTTGAAAACCCGGGAGCACCTGCCGGTTGTTTCGTCCTAGCATGGGACTCCTCAGTACGGCACACATGCTACCCTTCTGGATATCAAACCCACGAACTTCACGGCAAGCATGTTACCACTGAACCAGTGGGCCATAATCCAATAGTTCACATTTCTATAGTTCTGTTAATTGGTTATATAGTGCTACTTTTATCCGACACAGTTGTTCAACACCTGTCCACATGTCCAACTTTGTTTTCCTCAGTGGTTACGACGTCTCATACGAAGTTATGGAAATCTCATCTAGAGGCGCATCACTAATGAGCAAGGGATAATAATTCAGTTTGGAGGTTTCTGATGGTTGTATTCAACTTTTCAATTTAAATGTACGCACACATCTTACGGGATAACCAGTATGAAAGTTTGTGACAAGTGTTTTGTGATTCAGTAAGTAATACTGTTTCATTAGGGGCCACATCCAACAATCAGAATAACCTGGATTTCAAATAGTTTACCCCCATGGAGTGAAATCAGTTAGAGAACCACTGAAAACCTGGGAGTACTGGACAAGTGTTTCGTCCTAGTTTGACTCAGCAGTGCATACCCACCACTATTAAAGTGAAGGACCCAATCCAGGATATCAGGCCTCGCGACGAGCACGTTACTACTTAGCCAGTGGGAATTCATGACCGTTACACAATGCCATAGATGGGAACTCGGTATTTTAGCCAATTCAACTTACCCCATAAGTCAAGATTTTTCATTAGGAATTAAGAAATTTATCTTGGGTTGAGTCACTGATGAGCACCGAAAAAGAAATCATTTAGTGGTTCATAGAAATAGATATATTTAGTTGTGTGATAATCACACTTTATAAAAAACTGACAAAGTAAGGAAGAGTGGATCATTGGATTTCAACTCAGTGCTAACGTGCTCATTACAAGACCTCATGATACTTAGCTGAATATCTCACGCGGTCACAAACACGCTAGGCTGAAAGGCCTCATGTTGGGAAAAAAACGGTCGTCCACTTCTCATAGGTTTTTCTGAAATCTTGCAGCTGATTTTGTTTTTTGATGAAAGCGTTTTGAAACCAGCCAACCGCTACATAGCGTAAATTGAATAACGTAGGATTTCCTAACATTCTTACTTCAACGCTATAGTGTTAGGCGGACTGAAGTAGAACTGCCCCAGATAAGTAATTACCTATATTTGTACAATAACTTACCCACCTTGTATAATATAATTAACGTGTACAACGAGCTAAATAAGCAATACCTTCTCAGGGGAGTGAAGGCATCCCACTGAATGTGCTTAGAGTAAAAGAATTAGGAGAATATAATAAAAGAGGGGATTTTAAATTCAGAAACAAATAATTGGTCGAAGGAATATTTCTTTTAAAGTATTACCTTATTGTTGTTTAAAACATTATACTGCTATACACCTGTTCACTGATGGTAAGTTAGTCATTACTTATCATCTTGGTATTTATATTTCCAAATGAATTTGGAATTAAACAAGGTTCCAATCAAAGTAAAAACCTGTTTAACAGTAAACTTGAAGAAGGTATTTTGGCGCACTCACTAACGCTAAAAAGATATGTTGATGAAATGACGTGTACCACTTATTCTCAAATCGATTCAGTTTGGAGGTTTGTGGGGATTTATTTATTGATTTTACTTCTGTATTCACCATATAGTGACATCACTTGGAGGAACATTGAAAACCTGGGGACACAGGACATAGTTTCGTCTTATAGGACTCTTCAGAGGTGCACACCCATGACCCCACCAGGAGTGGAACCCAGGACCTTCAGTTTTCATGTCCAGCATGTTACCACTGCGCTGAAATCCCATAGCCCTGTGCTGGACAAAACAGCTGTCTACTGTTCTTAGTTTTCCAATGTTTCTTCAACTAACATTAGTCCACGATGAATACCAACCTGTTCTCAGATCAGTTCAACACTAGGTCCTCCAGTGTCAAATTCAGCCGAGACAAAGAAACGGATGGGTGGAATACTCGTACTTTGGTATCTAGTTAAGCGGTAAGAAAACAGAAATTTAGGCATGACCTCTTTTAGAAAGTGACACACTTGAACAAATATTTAGATCCCAGTTCATCACATCAAACCAGTGTGAAATTCTCTGTGACCTCCAATCTTCTAAGAAAGGGACTTATTTAAATAACAAACATATGAAATGCTGATAAGATCCTTAAACTGAGTAATTATCTGGCAAAACCCATTCACAAAACAGAAAATGATACTTATCCAAGTCAAAAAGTTACTTGCAAATCGTGGGTTACAACAATAGTCAGCGCACACAGGTCAAACACCTCACTGTTAAACAAACTTCATTCTCAAATGTTCTGCAAAAAATCAGATTCACTACAGTATGCTTTGGTTTATGCAAGGGACAATATATCTTAGGATTTTGAATCTAGTTTTGGTTACTAAACAAACAGCTCAAATTGCAATGCAACACATATCAAACAAACTTCGGGTGAAATCAACATCAGGAGAAATGTATATCGAAGGGCTTCCCTACGAACTACTAGAAATAAAACACTACTGAAAAAACTGGAAAATAATTGATCAAGCACAACTGGCAAATGAGATTCCGTGCTTCAAACATCGGAGCGATATGCACAAGTCACTGAATTACGGTCCCCATTCCTTGTACAACGTGTAAATCTTGATGCTGATGCTTGAAGTTTCCCATTGATCAGCAGATAGTGGCCGATTATTTTGATCTAAACTGTGTAATTTCAGATCACAAGTTTGACTTCAACAATTTCAAAACTATTCGTAAAGGCTTCAGAAACTACAAGGAATGTCTCGCGGCGAAATGGTTTCAGATGAAGTGGAATCGAAGTTGTCCAAGTAGAAATAAGCGAATAAAAAATGGCCTAACCTACTTTAGATGCATCTGCACACACAGACATAACTAACGCACATGCGTGTGTAGAAAACATTGAACTGTAATTCACATACCCATTATGTTCAACATACTACAGTTGGTCAATATCTTTCTCAATAGTTCGACAAATGAGAATCATAAACAGGATGATCAGCTTGCAAAGTGTTGATAAATTGCACGGTCCACGCAACAAATTTATACAGCTCAGTGGTTTTTCAACTACCCTACTGTGATATCATTAAGGTTCCCTCCGAAAACCACATAGTTTAATCTGTGAAACAAAAGTTTCATGAACTAACAAAATACAATACCGAACAACTTGAATATTTGGAAACCACTCACGTTGATCTGTAGATTTTTCTAACTAGATGACAGTGACCTAAGCATCTGATGGCCATCTCGCTCGGCCAAGACCTAACTCACCAGCGGCGTATACAATTTCGCTGACCAGATTCAGGTGATCTGAAAAAGTTTGGTTATGTAAGCTAAATTCGTCCGAGCACAACACTGGTGAGCTGGACCGCGAACGAGTGAAGCGGCATTCTGATGTTAAGACTAATGTGATCTGACCAGCAAAATATTCGAAACAGGACGAGCTGTTTCTAGCTACTCATGATGTTCAGTAGTATGTAACGTAGAGTCATACATACAGAAAACTCAAGTTATCATATGTAAGCTATACCATAACTTTTGTTGACCCACTACCATTAATTAGCAAAAGGTCAGTCAATATAGCCTTGTTTTGTTTGAATTCATCGGGAAATACAAATGCCAAAATAATGAATGTCATCCCTGTTGATGACTGAAGTTTATCTGCTATATCACCGGGCTGGTAACCCGAAAGCAGCTGGTTCGAATCCTTCCGTGATCCAGATTCTCACTTTAATCATCATCCAGTACCAACGGTAAATACGACGAGAAATTATTGGTTTTGTAAAGTGGTTAGTTGTTAGCAATAGTTCGGTATGGTTGATTGAAAAGAAAGACAATAAACCATATACGTGCTAACTGCTATCAGTCATTACTATGAAAATAATATTTTGTAGGACAGATAAGACGAAGGCTCAGTGATTATTCATTTTCAAATAGGCTTTGTAGATGGCCGGAAAAGACTAAATGAATTTCTTCTAAACACTTTTGGGTTGCTCAAATGAACTTCAGTGGTTTCTTTCGGGTAGAGAGGACAAACTCGTAACGTATGAGTACGGTAATGACTGTAAAGTTTGTTTTAATATCAACCTGACGGTAGAGATCAGCAAGACGAGCCAATGTGGAGCATTTTATCAATCTTCTTTTTATTTGGTCACCAGTAAGGGATGATGTTTGAAAATTCGACGGCTGACTTACCTAAGAGTATGCTCGATGTAACTACCCCCCACCTTTGGGAAAATAAACGTGGGGTAGATGAAACCAAGCGGTTTACCCATATTTCGTAAGTTCAAAATTAGTTGAGTAAATACTAGTTAATATGATCGAGCTGCACTCAGCGCCATTTTCAAATATCTCACTAGTACTAACATTCGGGACGTTAATCGCAAGGACATTGGTTTCTCTGAAACCTTGAACACGTTATATTTCTGTTTAATATCACCATATGTTCCATTAGGAGTTTCACCAGATGTCCTTTTCTTTTTGGATACTGTTTTGCTGCTCATCGGTGGCGTCATCTAAATAGGTAACTTTCTCACTTCCTTTGCTTTATACCGCACACTGATAAGACTCGATGATACTTCGAGCTTTTGCATACGTCTTTTCTAGACTCACTAGGAAAAACTTTTGCAGGAAAGGACTCTATAATGATCTCAAAATTGCACCATCGGACTGACTGAAGGACTTCCACATTAGATTGTTTAATTGATGTAGCACTCACTGATACATCACATTTTGAACAAAACTTATAACTCATAACTCTTTGTTTAACAGAAAGAGAACTTTTTTAGCCCACATCCTTTAAAACTTATTTTATTTAACTTCCACTTTTTGACTGTGTCAGCATTTTACTCTTTATTTGCTGCATTCTTTCTGCGATAACATCCGCCTCTCCTTCGAATTCATATTGACTTATCTATTACCACTAAAGTGGGTTGAATTGTACAAATCTCCCACAAATGTCAATCTTGAGAAACGAATTCTGTTCACTTCGCCCTGTAAGCAAATAATTCATCAGCAAAAAGGGAATAGTAACTTACCCGTGAATAAGTCACATTAAAAATCTTTTACCAAATTAATATTCATTATAAAGAAATAATTCAGCCAAAAATACCGGAATTCCATATCTTAAAAGTCATACTTGTAATAGATAACTGAAAGCTGTAAAGACAAGAGATGGACAGTTTCAAAAGTTTGCGTTTTGGAGTGGTTACTCGAATTCTACCCAATATTGTGATATAGTAAAAGCACAAAACTCTTCATCAGTAGTCGAATGTAAAAACAGAAATAATTATGCTAATAGGGCAGTCTGACTAAAAAGTAAATATTGAAGAACCTTAATTGGCCATATGACTTAATTTAGGTTTACCAAATGCAAAGTAAGAGATGAGGTTACAGAGTTTCCTTGGTAAGTTCGACTGTAAGATTACTAATCTTTCACACTGTTTTACGGTTCCCTGTGCAGAAAACAGTAAACTTACCTTAATAGTCTACTGTTTGAAAGAGTCATAAGATATAAGAGTGATTCTAAACGGCACCCTGACAAACAACTAAAATAAAAGGTTACACCTCAAATTTTATGAAATTCTCCTCTTCCAGCCAGAATAAAAAAACCGTTTGGCTATTCTAGTCGTTGGTAGGATGGCCTTTAAAGTCACTCGACATAAGTGGAATTCGCCATTCTCAGTAGCTAAACAATATAGAGTCAGATTTGTGCACAAAGATTTATAGATGTAACTTATTCATCGAATTTACACACAGTGTAGAAGTGTAAATAAATCCATCCACCAGGTAATTCAAACAACTCAGATAGGTCCAAATGTATTAAAAGCACATTATTACACGTGCTTATGAGGTTGTGAAATTGGTGCATACTAACACGTACAACAATAACCAACCAGAATGAAATGGCTCATTCAACTTCACTTGGCAGAAAGACACAACTGATTAATCTATTCATGTGATAAATATGCATTAAATAATTAATGAAAGGGTGATTATGCTTTTTACCATGTATATTAAACTATTACAGCAATGCTCCCTTAATGTGTAAGAAAATTTCAGTCCACGCTTGGAGATTATGGGATAAGATAGCTTGTAAACTGGTATCAGTAGGAAATGTATGGCTTCAATTACCCCATAGAATAAAAGCCATATCTGAATCAAATTAGTGGCATGAATTCTCTGGAAATTCAAACTGACGTGTGTTGAAATGGACTAAACCATCATTTCTCTTCTTCTAAAACATTGTCAGAAAGTACTGCGATATTCAGTTAAGATAGGCTAGCATATTCTGAACAAATTAATAACACTAAACAATTTCAATAAATTCATAAAATGTGATTTTCAGGTCAGAAGGCGTATACTTCTGACTGATTACCCAAAAAAAAAACTTAAAGCGATGCTGGAGGGTCAACTTTAAAGTTGTTTTGGTTTCAGTTTCCATTCTTTCATTCGAATTGAACAAATAGATTGTTCGAGATTCGCACAATAGTAATCCTCATGTATGCCCTGCTTCACTGTATTAATCCAGTCACTTTAGAAAAATTTTAAATGTCTTCGATAAGAAAAAAGAAACTCACTATCTCTAACACTAATGAATAATAATTCATCAAGTGAGAGTTTAGTGGACTGCATAATTACATTATGGTCTGAAAACATTTTCAATAAATACAACTGAAAAATAACATAAATGAAGGTGAGTTAAAAAATCGAAATAAAAAACCTTATCATCATTCTCCACGAGAAACAAAATTAAAAGATAATGAAAATCCCATCTTACCATCCTTGTAGTTCATTTGACGACTCATATGTAATAAGCGAATTAAAAGGGAGAAACCGTTCATATGCTCATTAATTCAGATCTGTGCTAATTCTACCTAATCAATGAGAAGTTTGTACACATTGTACCGTATGAAATGTTTAATATTCCCTTATTCTTTTTCATTCTAGTTACTGGGGATTGCAATGAATCTAACAACTATTGTCAGAATGACTGCAGTCGTTTCCCTGGTTCAGGTAACTGCAGATGTCCACCAGGTTATTTTCTCGCTCCGGATAAAAGGAGGTGCCTAGGTGAGTAAAGTGAACAGTACATGCGTTTTGTAATTATTTCGTTATTAACACCTAATCTGGAGCCGGTTATAAGCCAGACTTTAAAAGACTAAAGTTTCAAAAAAACGTGCATAGTATACATTAATAAGGCATCCTGAATATACTCATGACTATCAACTGATCACTACTACAGACCACAACCACCTCACACCTTTGCAAAGATGAAGGTACTTTAGTCTTCACATCCCATCACATTAGAATTTCAGTCTGAAAACTCAGATAATACCTATTACGGATGAAGACGTTGATGCCTGATAAAATTCTTCTTTTTGACTTCTAGATATTGATGAATGCAAACACGATCGAGGAGGTTGCATGTATTTCTGTGAAAATCTACCTGGAGGATTTCGATGTGCATGTCCTTCCGATATGGTACTTGCACCTGACAAAATTTCATGTATTCCATGTAAGTGTTCTGTATAATTTTATGCAGATGTAGTCACATAAGAAGTTATTTTTTGGTACACATTCCTGAGTGAATTGAATAGTCCTAGTGACCAATAAATCCGCTCTTACTCACCTTCTCCTTAACTTACCTCCGGTTGTGAGTTCCTCAAAGAGTGAACTGAATCTTTTTCATTAAGCTAACACCCGATACATGCAAAAAGAGTGAGGCAACAACTTTTCTACAGACGTGGAAGATCCTGCTGCCACTGAAAACCCGGAATGCAATGTGATGGAATTACAAATTTAAATCTCTGCAGTCATGTAATTACTATGATATGATTCTCAGTAAAGCTTTTTGTTCAGGACATTATCCTATGAATAATACTGTTTAACGACATACCACTTAAAATAAACAAATCGGATATAAAATTACATCCAGCAATTCTGCCCAAGTTTTACTCATTCTTCTTAATTATATTACTGGATTTGCATGCGGTGGCAGAATTTCAGACTAGGATGACATACTTTCTCCCTTCTGTTTCTGACTTCCATGTGCCCCTCATGGATGCAGAGAAGATTAAACTGAGATCATACTATTCGTCTGCCTTACAAAACTATTTCAGGGAAGGCTGTTTCAGGGTGTACGCTGCTTGTATAATTAGCATTTTGATTAAAACAATTAAAAGTTCTTTAAGCCAAGCTAGAAAGAAGCAGACTTCACTCGTAAGGTTTAATGTTTGTCTAATTTATGTCATAAAAAGATGAGGGTTACTTGAGGAGTGTTATGTAGTTGCACAATAAATTGCCAACAGTCTGGTCACACACTTACTTTTCAAGCGATTTCATATTAAAATAGGATGGGATAAGGTCATGTAGCACAAAATCAAATTCTTAATAGAGACACTACTGAACAACGGATATCCACTGAAGCTCACCAATCGGTATAAATGTGCCTCAAAGCTTACATTATACTGGCTAATAAGGGGGAGTCAAAAAGCACGACAAAAGCTAAATACAGTTCTTGAAAAACAAACTATCCAGCCACACTTAGCATTGTAGAGAAAAAGAAATCCACTCTTTAAAATTAACCTCATCATGACAAAGATGATTACACCACATCGTGTTGTGTTAGCGGTGACACACATTAGGAGGAATAATCGAACTATGAGGTAGAAGTCGGCAAAATGCATCCCTAAATGGCCAGAAAAACAACTACATTCAAATAGTCCTACGAACACAGGGGGCAGACAGATGTCATAGAATCGATCATCACGATACTATACTTAGATTTGTTGATGTCTTATGTATATAAAAGTTAAATCCCCTCCTGTGTATTCAAAAACAAATTGTCCTTACCTTAAACCTTCCCCGGTAATCTTTATCTCATTTCAATACTAAGGGAGTTGTGAAAATTTACTATTCCGTTTTTTGTTGTTTTTTCTAAATCTTGTATTATTTCACCTTTCACATAAAAAAGGCCACGACAAGTAAGTGTGTGACCAGAATGTTGACTGATAGTTGTAATTTCTCGTTGTTATACTGGGTCGTAAAGCTCAATCTCTATTAACACCTAGGCTCCAATGCAGATGCGCGTTTTGTCTTATTTGGGACGCATCATCTGGATGGACTTGTACCCCTTTGAGCAACGCTGTTCCCTCTGGTGGCTGTCGTTCCTCAAGAGTTTGCTGAATGACGATTTGGCCTATGAGGCTAGGTACTTGGTTCCAGCCTCAGCGGGAAAAATACTCATTCACAGGTGCATCCATATAAGACAAAACCTCCGTCCATGACTCCACTAACAGCCACCAAAAAGACCACAACATAATGAATAACCAGGCAGTATCGAGGTATTCGCATAGAACGTCATCTGCAAACAGTGGCCAAGCATTTCGACCCAATATACCATCAGGAAATTACAAGTGTCAAGGAAAAACAATTGATGTCCGTTGCACAAGGAATCATTTTCATTCTTTAGCGTCCCAGTGAGCAACTCCTTGGCTTTCGAAGCAATGTGTACTGGGTTCGAGTTTCAATGGAAACAACATCACTCACTATGGTGTGACAAGATTGTCTGAAATGTCTTGTAGAAACATGTCACACTTCTCAGATAACTTCCGTTTTCTTATTAGATTATGTAAACTCATCAAAGAAACTAGTTGTTTCAGTTATTTCTTGTCGCCTTAATTGTAACCTGTTATCACACTCAAAGCATCATTCATTATTTAAATTGTACACAAGGCCTAATCGAAAATCAGTAACCGATGGTTTAGCCTATCCTGAGCCTAATGACCAAGCCATTCTGATACGGCACAATTCAGAAATTGAAGAACTAACTACACTTCCTATCAGTTTAGCTATGCAGAAATAAAATACAGTTTTTTTTCATTCAAACTTCACATTATCCAAACGATCAATCCATTATTGGTGATTTAAGTAAACTGAACAGTTTAACAGTATTTGGTAAACATTAAGATTAACTGGTAAGAATTTAGAAATATTTTTCTAATTTTACAGTAATGCCATATTACTTTTATCGTCTGTGAAATTAATGGAATGGATAGGAATTGTGTATACGGCTGATAAATATCCTGGAGCAATCAAGTTATGATCACATACTGTTACTACATCACAAAAGTTGTGAATGAAATGGTGGCATATATATACATATACATATATATATATATATATATATATATATATATACATATATATATATATGTTAGATGACGAGGTATTGTAGAGATGTCACCATCACCTTACACTGTCTAAGATTTAAGTTTACGGTGTCAATAAAGACAACTTGACTTTGATTTGTAGTTAAGCTGTATAAACATATAAACATATTCCACCCACCACGCTGTAATCTGATTACAGCCATTTTAAGCGTATGTACTAGTCTGTTCGACTGTATATTTCATTTAGGGAAAAAGAAGTAAACACTGCGGACAAAGAAACAAGCTGAAAATTAATCGCAAAACAATTACCATTTCTCCCCAAGGAAATCAAAATAATAATAATAAAGATATATCCTTCAATGTCCACAACTCATATATTTCTCAATAATTGGTATTTGTATGAAACCACGATAAAAAAGTATCCTTCATAACCATAACTACTTTAATTCAAACTAACAGTTCTAACTGAATTTAACCAGGATATCCTGGGTTGTCTAGTACGGGAAGGCAAAATCACGTTTAGACTTAATTTACTAAATACATTTTATGACATGGAAAGATCACTAGTTTTTTTCTAGTTTTTCCGCGTGACCAAATTGATTAGTTTTGGTGATAAAACCAATCACTAATCGAATGCAGTGATGCCGAAATTAACCTTAAGACTGCAGATGGTAGTAACCCCCAGACAAAAGCTTTAACATATCCACTATGCATCTGTATCGCTCTCTCACACAGACTCAAACATCAATTTAAACACCTCATCTTCTCTTTAAAGACCATACTTATATTGAAAGGTTATGGTCCGTAAGTAGTAATTTCAAGCAGAATATGTTAGATTCATTGCGTGCAGTGTAAATTGATCTGCTTGTGAATAGCAGTTGCAATCACATGTTGAACTGTAGCTTTTCGATAATCTCATCATAATTTCCTTCAGGTTGATAGAAAAAAACAGTTTTATATCAGTTTGCCAACGAAACAAACAATAAAAATGATAAAGTACGAGATAAACACTTTACCCTGTTATGAGACTCATGAGGTGCACACACAACACCCATTTGATCTAGCATTTTAAAAATAGATTTTACTGAGCCATACTTTGAGAAATAGTCAAATTTTGATTTAACTATACTCCTCTAATTGACCTACACCAGTTAATAAACTCTGATAGCTATGGGACCATAATTCACTGATGACTTCTTTCCTTTCTTGATAATAGGACATCAAAGCTTTATTTCTAGTTAAACAGTAAGGAGTTACTACTTAACTCAGAAGTGATTTGTTTTATTGTTCTGTGCCTGGTCGTAAGTGGATTTCCTGAAGATTAGTAGTCAGTATTCGTTAGGTGGAACGTAAATACTCTTAGGTAAACCTAGAATTTGGGCTATATTTGAAAGTGATACAAAATTATTTCGAAAAATAAAATAAAATCACCACCGTGATTTGTGTCACTATCCTATTCTATGTTATGAATGATTTTGTTATATAAAAGAATCAAATAAGATTCGTTTATGTGTAGGGTATTACAGTTGATTTCCTAATGTTTGCTAAGGTGAATTCCAGACAAATTAAAACGGTATTTAATACGGCGAATTTAGTCTGATTAAGTTTAATATTCTTCAAAGATATTAGCTTTTCTTTGTTCTCCTTCCCTACTTGTTGTTTTTCGGCCTCCGAAAATGTTCCATCATCCTTCTTCTCCAGTTTTCGGCACTACTATTTAACTCGGTAGAAATTACTACTAACTGGACTCTTGAAAATAGTACTCACCAACTGTATTTCTTAATGAAGATGTCTCAGCAAGCTTAACCTAAAAAATCACTGAGCTTACGAGGACATCCATGATTTACCATCATGTCGAGAACATCATCTCGATTCAGGAGTGTACCTGTCTTGACTAAGGTTCTAAAAGGGTTGATAAATAAATTGTTTACGAAATAAACTCCGTTGAGATGATAGCCAGTATTAGTAGCTCAAGAGGACGACTTTGTTGGTGTTGTATTCTCTGAGCTGCAAATATTCCCCACAATATTAAAATGCTACTAGCGTCAAACGCTTCTCATTGTTTCGGAAATGGGAGAACTTTGCAAGTAGGCCTCCCCAAGGGCGATTAAACACAACGCCATCAAGAACCACTCTCTACGGAAAAGCGAATAAAAACTGGGGACTGGCTTATTGGACCTTCTAAGGAAATAAGGAAATCAGCCTGACTTTCTGAGATATCTGTGTTTTGGCAAACTTGTATTGATACTGAGTGATGAATTAAAGGATTCCAACCTGCAAATATGGATATTTCGGCCTAGTGCTCTGCCAGATGAGCTACAAGACCCGGCTGCTGACCGGATTTGTATTTATTTTCCGGTGTGATTGAAGTGAAGTAAGGATCTGGTAAGTAGTCGGATCTCATAGTGCAGTTGGTAGAGCACCGAGCTGCGAACCTCGTGATTGCTGGTCCGAATCCTGCCGCAGCCAGGATTTTCATTCTACCTTGAAATTTGCAAACAACTAATTACCTGTGGGTTTTTTATCAACAGTACCTTTCTTAACGAAATAAAGGATTTTAACTGGTTATTTCAGTAGTTACTATGGTAACTTTTCAAGTGTTACTTAAATTGATGTTATGTTTAAAAACCAATGATATTTTTCAAAATCTCCAGGTATCCAGTTACACACTTGGTTAATATTTTTTTTAATTGTTCACAACTGCTTTCAGTCTTCAATCCTTGTGAACATCCCCCAAATGGCGATTGTGAGCATATTTGCACAAGTTTACCTGGTTACCGATACATGTGTTCATGTAGACCTGGCTATCATTTAGCTGAAAATAAGAAACGATGTTTACGTAAGTGTTATTCATTGTTTATCGCCTTTGTTTTTAATTGGTACTCTGGTTTACAACTTAAAATGTGTATCTCTCAAGTTATGTCCTCTCTCGAAGAAAAGATTAAGAATTTGACCCCATTGTGAACAATCACATCAAAGAAAGGTTACAGTATGCTATGCTAGTCGATAAATGAACCCTACGATGAGAATAGTAACAGAAGCATGAAAGTTTCAATGAACTACTTTGAAATCCCTTTCATAATTGTATAATCATGACGAAATTAATGTTCACTATGATTTAAGACACTAGATTATCAAACGAATGGACACAAACCACAATCATACAACACTTATTTTATTTTTGAGTAGACAAGTCGTATCATCCTGACTCCAGCTTAAAGTACCTAGCTCTGTATATAGTTGCAAATTTCAAAAATGCAGTTTACTAGCTGTTCTTCTGTAGAATCGGCAAATTTCTACTACCTTACATGATGGCAAATGACCCTACTTGGCTAGTGTAGTGTGCTGTTTCTGAAACAGAACACACTACCATTCACAGTAAGATTAGGAACCCGTAAACTGGGGTTTACGCAGGAAAAACAAGGATTGCGGTTGTAATCCTGTTACTTAGAATGAAGCATTCGGTAGGAGACCCTGCTTCATCTAGGTTTCTTGCTTGCTGACACTTGTCAGCAGGGATTATCTGCAAACTTGACAGGACTGGTGTCCCACCTGAAATTCAAATTCGTGTCACCCAATGCTACAGTCATGAACAATACCACTGAACTATCCAGGTTGTGGTTGATTTCCTGTATGATTGGATTACTTACAGTGATTGACCACTGGAGAGCAACCAATTCCGTGTTCTCCAGTCCAGAGTACTGACCGAATTCAATCCCTCATTTTTCAATGTGGCCACCAAGCTAGGGCACTCACGATCTCAGCGCACTTTGATGAATGTTATTTGGTTAGAGGTTATCAGCAGGAAGCCGTGAATCTACCTTGTAATCATGTATTCACACTTAATTCAGAACCTTCAACAAATTCATCCAATGAAGCAGCTGTTATAATGGTAATGAGCTGTCATGGTTAAGTCACGGCATTGAACAGATCAACGCAAATACAAGTGGAACACTATCATGTGATCATGAAGGTCGTCTCCTAGCACGAATATAGTCACTCATAAATATTCAATAATTAGCTAGAATGCACTTTGCAAAATGTCACATTTTTCTTTCTCCTGTCTGAGATGGCATCAGAAAACTCAAGAAATTCGAGGAGCTTGAAAATGAACATATGAGCACTACAAGCAAAGGGAAGTAGAAGAGTACTGCGTTATTCACTTTAGCATACACAAGAATCATCAAGAGAATTGCAGCGACGGGACCTTCACTGAGCATGCAGATATGACTCAGTAATTTATTAATATGTTAAACATCAAGTGAATCATCAATATAATCTTTGTTATGTCTATACTATAGGCAAGTCGAATCATCACAGACGGCTAAATAGTTAAAGTTATCAGTAAAATGTTTGTCAATAACTTAAGAGCCAGTGGATAACATGCTTATTAGACGAGTATATTAACATACCACATGGAATAGCAAGGTGATTATTCATTGATGAAACCTGTCAGTCCTGTCATAATCCAAGACTTCCCTCAAAACATCAAACCAGTTGCTTTGGATATACATGCTAAATTAGGTATTTTCGCCAGTCATTTGTTCCCGATATATCTCCAACTTCGACTGAAGACTTGATTGCATAACATTCGACTGAAATATGAAGAACATCCACATGTCTACATGACTTAAGAAATAAGTTACAATTGTTAGAGTTCTTAATGGAAAGGTATCGTCAACGTTTTGGATGACTAGTACTTACCTAAAATAACCGCACCAGCGTTTATTGGTTTAGCGTACAATGTTTGGTATAAAAGGCATTGATTTAATTTTATCCTGAAATTCGCTAGTTTGAAATATCATCACTCACATGTAGCAAATTTATTCAGCGATTTCTTCTAGAAAATGCAATTATAAATGAATAACATCTTTTATAAATTAATGAATCATACAAGTGATAATTTGTTGTTTTTTCTTACATAAATTCAATTAATCGCATCTGATTTTAAGTTAAGAAGCAACTATGTTCAGTAAGAGTTATCTAAGTAGTATAGACTGCAGGCGACGATAAATACCCCTGCATTTTCATCCAAGGCAGTCTCCCAGCTATATTATATGAGATTATAGTATATGACGTTAAGTGTTGGGTGACTGGATGTAAACACTGGGAGCTGTTGAATTATTGTTGTGTCTTTCGAACTTGTTACGGTTGAAGTTCTAATCAGAATCTGTCAGTTGACGAGTTATAGACGCAGTTTTTGCTCTGTAAACATGCAATTAAATCAATCAAGACGGAAATTAGAGGCAGATGGTGAAAAATTGGAAAGAGGTCATACTAAAATAGAAGTTTTCCTGAGGTTATCATTACACGTCTAATTAGTGGAAATGTGCTTGAAGCTCAGATGATATCTTAACATATATTGCCATCTTAAAGTGATTACTTTCACTGCATTCACTATGAAATCATTTGAGCACGTGTTCTCAGCATACGTAGTAGACTTTCAAGGAAATATTTTCGTAGATAAGATTTCCGGTAATAAAGACTGAAATGACATAAATTATGTATGGACTGCATGGAATGCTCATTCTGACACTTGAATCTAGATGCAAAGGAACAAGTATTTTGGACAGAAATAATACTATAAGATACTGGGATATGTACGACAAATGACATCAGCAATACGAGATGTCTGACTTACACTACCAGTTTGAAGTGATGAATTGCTTCTGTAATTTCCTAAAGGGTCAATCAGTTTTAAATGTACGTAGCAGTAATTTGGATTGTTCGGTATGTTCGGGAATTCATGAATAAATGCACCTATAGTGATAAATACTATTGTTTCTGTCGTTTTTTTACATTTCGGTCTTAGATCTTTGAAGTCAGTCAAGAGGAAGTCACTTGAGCCCGTTTAAGGTTTGTCTGTAGCCTTGCAATGACTCTCGTCCCATCATAGATTTTGGCTGTTATCACTCGCAGATGAGTTGGGAGACTCTGGTTATGTTATTCACGCCGTGATGATAAGAAATGCTTACTTCCTGAGTTCAAACTCTGTATATCAGATTTTATGATTTATGCTTAGGTTGAATACCTGGTTTAATCATCATAGGATAGTTCCTCATTCCATTGCCTTCCCGGACTTGAATCTCTATTCAAGTGCCTTGAGTTAAACCAGGAATAATCTGTTGTTCTGTAAGAAGATCACTTGACGTCGGTCGTCTGGACGGCAATACTTCTAGATTCACCTTTTGACTCTATTGCTTACCTAAAAGACAGTGGGTTGGTTCATACATTTCTCAGAAAGAGAACTGCATAAAAATTACAAAATCACACTTGACTCACCTTTTTTCATCTGCAAATTTCCGAGAAACGTCTCTTCATTTTTACTTATTTATTTTGTCATACAGCTGATAATCCTTGTCAAGTCAATAATGGAGGCTGTGAACATGATTGTCATAATTTAAATGGTGAAGTACATTGTAGTTGTCATGATGGCTATCAGATAGCGCTTTACGATTCGAAAAAGTGTACAGGTAAGATTCAATAAATAGACGTGTGACTGATTGTTAAACTTTGATGTCTGCGCAACATTTATGTTCCATAGCATTTACTAAAATTTATATGCATCTTACACTCTTACAGCAGTTGATCAGAAGTCACACTCAAACTACACAACAGCACATTTATTCTCTCTATATATCTATATTTTTTTATTGTTTATTATTTGTCCTTTGAGTTCCTAATGGAACATAGGGCTTCAGTAGCACGTCTCCATTCCACTCTCTTCTCTGAAATCCTTTCAACCTGGATCCACGACAGCCCATAAGCTCTCAGTTCCTCCTCGCACGATCTCCTCCATGTCACCCTCAACTGGGACGCCCAACTCATCGCTTCCCATCCGAGTTCCACTCGAGCAACTGGCCTGACGCGTGATGTCCACAGTCAGCCTTCCCACAGTATTCCCAATCCACCTCCACTTCCTCCCACTGCATATTTGTTGACCGATAGGTTGTTGGTTGGTTCGTTGTCCAGCCAGCCAGAGTTTCCTGTTGCTTATTCCTATCATTCTGGCCATCTGAGCTTCAGTAACAAGCCAGCGTAGGTAGTTGTTGATGAATGTCTGCAGTCTGTTGGAAATGCCTTTCGTAATGCGCCAAGTCTCTGAACCATACAGGAGCACTGATTTGACGTTGGTGTTGAAAATCCGGATCTTGTTCCACATGCTGTGTTGATTGGAGTAGATCTCCACACTGGTTTCTGGTTGATGAACGCCTGTCTTGCTTTTCTGATCCTGGCTGGCTTTGATATCCTCGTCTGTGCCATTGTCTGTAGTTGAGACAGTGCTGCCCAGATAGGTGAAAGAGACTACTTCTTTTAAGTTTCTCCCGTTGATGGTGATTGGAGATGGTTGTTGTTGTTGTTGGAGTTGTTGGTGCGGTATCTCCATCACCTCTATCTTCTCCATATTCACTTGAAATCCCGTCTTCGCTGCCCTGCCTCTTCTGTCAACTTGTTAGTTTTCGCCTGTAGATCATCAAGTTTGTGTGACATCAGACACAAGTCATCGGTGAAATCCGAGTCTTCTAGTATGTTTTCTTTTGTGCAGCGTATCTCCCTCTTCTCGCTCCTCACTGTTTGTTGCATGATCCAGTCGACCACAATCAGGATGATCATCGGTGATAGTAGGAAACCTTGTGTAACTCATGTCCCCTGTCTTCACTTCAAAAGCATCACTGAGATCCCCATTGTGGATCACTTGGCATGTGGCCTCTTCATATAGCTGTTGAATGAGGCTGATAAAGATTTGTGGCACTGAAAGCGTAGTGTTGAAGCAGCTGCCTGCCAAATTACTTCCCGGTCGACGCCAACAAGGACCTTTTCAAAGTCGATGAGGTTGAGTTGAGTTGAGTTGACTGCTATTCTATGCTCTGTTCTATGATGATGCGTGGCGTGGCGTGGCGTAGCGTTGCGTTGCAATTCGATCTGCACATGATTTGCTCTTCCTGAAACCAGCCAGCCTGTCTCGGTCGTAGTTTTGAATCCAGTGCATCCTTTAATCTCTCTCTCCAGGATGATACGGCTTAATATTTTGCTTGGGGTGGAGAGGATCGTGATTCCGCAACAATTCTTGTGAAGACGTAGGTTGCGCTTCTTTGGGAGTTTGACAAGGTAGACCTTCTTCCAATCAATCCACAGGTTTCTTTCCTTCCTTCCCTTCCCTACAAACCTTCTGCAATAGTGGTGTGGTGTGAGCATGCCCTCTGTTGTCTCTGCACCTGTTTTCAGTGCTTCTGGTGGAATTCCATCTGGTCCTGCTGCTTTTCTGAATTTCAGTAGCTTTATGGAGTTAACGACTTCACTTCTGCTTTTGTCGGAGGGCTTATATTTACTGGTAGTTCTGTGGCTGCATGTGGTATTTCTGGACGAGTTGAATGTGGTGGTGGTGGTGGTGGTGGTCGATTCAAGAGCTTTTCGAGGTGGTCAGCCCACTGTTTCCTTTGTTTCTCTTCTTCGGTAGTTAAATTCCCTTCATCATCTTTTATTGGCTTCATGTGTGTTGATCTCTTCCATCCCAGATAGTAACCTGGTTATTTGATACAATATTGTCAGTTCTCTCCTACCTACAGCCTGTTCTGCTTCACTTGCCAGTGTTTCGTAGAAGTTTCTTTTGTCTTTGCGTGCACTCTTCTTCACTTCTTTGTCTAGTGTTTTATACATTGTGTTCAGTGCTTCTTGTCATTGAGCATCCTTGCACTGGTTTATCTTCTGCTTCACCATCCTCCTCTCCCTGCTCTCTCAGCTTCCATGTGTCCATTGCGATCCATTCCTTATCTTCTTTCTTCTTCCTTCCTAATATGGTTATGCAGGTTTTCTTCCACATGGCTTTCAGAGAGTTCCAGTACTCATCCACACAGGTTTCTTCAGATATGTTGCTCGATATCTCCTATTTTGTCTTGATGGCTGGCTGCCGTGAAGATTTCCTTTGTAGTTTTGTCCTTCAGTTTCTGTTGTGGGTGTTGAACTTGAACTGCGGTCTATCACCAGCTTCCTTGAAGGCTTTTAACTTGATTTGGAAGGTGGGTTTTTTACACTAGATAGTGGTCGGAGCCTACATCTGCTCCTCTTCTTGGCCTAATGTGAAGTAAGCTGGGTCTCCACTTTCTTCACATTGAGATAAAGTCTATCTGATTTTAGTGTAGTGTGTCCTGGTGTCTGGCAAAATCCATGTCACTTTGTGGATATCCTTGTGCTTGAACACACTGCCTCGCCTCCAATCACCAAATCATTGAATGCACAGAATTCTGCAGACAATTCTCCATTCTCGTTCATCACCTCACCGAGCTCTTCTCTACCCATGATTAGTTCTCTTTCTGTGTTGTCCACTCCCAGTTTTGCATTCATGTCGCCAACTTAGGTCTTGTCCAGTGTTGATTGCAGTGGTCTGTAGAATTCTTCCTTCTTCTCTTCATCTGCATTATTTGTAGGCTCAGCTAATTTTCTTCACTTTGACCGAGTCAATTCTGCGCAAAGTTCAATTTTCAGGAGTTTTTTAATCAAGTTGTTAAAATAATCGTCTTCCGATTCCAGGGTATTTTTTAAACACGGCAGCAGCAGCAGCCACTCAAATCATCATAGATTCATGCTTACAATACAGTAAACTTCTAACGGCGACGAAACCCCGTGTAGACTAGGTCGGTGGATTTTGAGAGTGTAATATCTATCTATACATTGTCAATGTTATAGATCACTACACTGTATTAGTTGGATGGAAACAATCGGCAGGAAGCCCTGTTTGACCTGGCTTTTTTGCTTGTTGGTACTGGTCAGCAAGGGGTATCTGAAAACTCGACGGAACTGATGTCCCTCCTGAGACTCAGACCTACGTCACTCAGTTCTAAAGCCAGCTGCATCACCACTGAGCTTCTCAGGATCCAACTGACCTCCTATAGGACTGGATTAGGTACACTAATTAGTTACTAGAGGGTAACCATCTTCGTATTGTCTATTCCTAAGTGCTGATCGAAGTTTGTCCATCAGATACAGTTTGGTGACGAGTGCCAACAAGAATGAAACCAAGTTCCAGGGATTCCTGTCTAATGCTGCTATCTAACTAACTTTTGTCTCAATTCATCGTAATGGTGAGTCTCTTACCACGTTGGCCACATTCCAAGGTGGTAGATAGAATTTGATCAGAAGTTAGAAGAAGACGATATGCAGTTGTTTACCCTTTAATGACCGATCAATATAACTACACTGTGTTAAAAAAAATGGCCCAATGAGTCTGCTGATTGGTGGAAAACTACCTTTGTAATGAGAAATTCAGGGAAGCACACCCTACATGACCAAATATAGTTAAGAATAATGAGGTTAAACGACTGCCTACACCTGTTTGCTTTAAGAAACAGAAACAAACTCCTCTTGTTGGTATACGCTCAATTTTCAATCAACTACAGTATTCCATGAGGCTGATGCATCTTCATATGCCAATTTTTTACCTTTCTTTTCTCTTCTCCTCATCTTTGTGAAAAATTTATTGTTATGTTAATGCTGTAGATGTCTATCAAGCATACCAATAACCCTCCTATAAGCTCACCAATCATTTCGACAGTGGATGCCTATCAGACCTATGAGTGTTGAGCTGTGCTTGGTTTTGAGTGATTTCACACTTAGCAACCTTAAAACGTCTACCTGTTTAATTCAGCTGAAGACGTTTAAAAGAACTAGATGAGATGTTTCAGTGCCAACTGTTTAGCGTTCTCCTGACTTTGAGGTTTGCTCTTCGAGGTTTCATCAACAGGCTGAAGGGCCTCATCAGCAATCACCTTATAACTAAGTGAAGCATTTCAAGTTGCACGAATGTCTACGAACGATATTTGAATTTTGTTGACCTTTGGTTATAGGTATTATCTCCTTTTGCATCAGTGGCTCCATTCACGCAACATGAAAATGCTTAACTTTTTATGAAGTAACTGCTGATGAATTCACCCACGTAGTGATGAAACGTCCAAGAGCAAATCTCAAAGCTTGAAGAATCCCAAACAATCCTCATCCTTAACCTGATTCAGAAATCTCATCTACTATCTCAAACGTCTCAATTTCAAGACTTCTGTAATACGATAAAACTAAAAAATTACATTGTCACTGAGCAACTGTTCAGAGACCTCAAACCGTTAATTCTATTTTTGAAGCAGCAGAAATTTCATCAGTAACATCTGAAGGAATATTCGGTGAAGCTTCAAAACATTACACTACATATGATCTTTTTAAGCCACTTTTCAAGTGTTCGAGTTGTCTCAAAGTCAAAGAATCTAGGAATGAAAAATTATATACTAGGCTACAGTTAAGCATTATCATATGCACAATGACATCGCATCCTGACCTGAAATCAAACTATAAGTCTCGACATGTGAAAAAGGGTGGGTGCTGAAAAAATGACCTAATTTGTTCTACAAGTTAATTTTCATTGCTTACAACTTAAACGTCAAATAATAATAATTCACTTCTAATTTCTCGACCATGTTAGTCAGTTTTTGTTTGGTACTTACAATATCCCGTCGCTACACAGGGTCGAATTGCTCAACCTCTGTTAGCAGATGGATGACTCGATACTGCTGGATATTCATAATGCTTTATTCATCTTGGTGACTGAAAGTGGAGTTCTGTTGTTTGATACTTCTAATTCCCGGTTGCAAAAACAACAACTGATATACGTTGTACAAGAGGCAGCCGCTGTGTACCAGTGGCTCAGTGGATAACTCTTTGGCATTTGCAGCGATTGGAACTGGGTTTTAGTCTAAGTGAGAACAACACCTCTCACTAGGGTGCAGATACATCCAGCTGACGTTTCCCAAATGGGACAAAACTAGCGTCCTGGATTCCTCTACTAGTCACCAAGATTGATACTCAGTTTTACCTACTTAAGTTTAATTTAAAAACTTTGACGAGTATTTTTGACCACAACCCCTAAGCTAAGGAATGGAAATACACTTTTTATCCCTAAAAGCTTTAAAATCTAGGAAATTCCACATTACTTTACTTGTAATATAAGTTAGAAACATTTTAGAATCCTTTAACACCACCGATTATCAAATAACTCAATTACTTTTGACAGACCTTTTCTAGACCATGTGAGAATCGCTCTAGAGTGGCAGAATAATTGAGATCTACCACTAATATTCATTGTTTTGAACAGAATTTCAGTTACTTCCATTATCGTTGTTGATAATATAAAAATAGTATGCCATTTGATCACCATTTCGAAAACTGTGTGTAGTCGTATAGCCTATCTTCAGGTTTTATGATTGCGTACTTCCGTTGCTTGACTTTTCTCCGTTATTAATCTATTCCATTCGTTTTCGAACTTTCGGTAGAACTTCTAGGGTTTCCCCAATAGATTATTGCTAAACCCCATCCAATTTATTGATAGCGCAGTGGACAGACATTGTAATTTCAGCAAGCAACCATCTACATTTATATCGCCGAATACAATGCATCCACTCAACTTATAATTTTTCATTTCTTGTTTCTTAAAAGTATAAGAATCAAACTGCTAATAAAATTATCCTCACCTGGATAAATAATGGAAATCAACCAGACCAGACACATGGGAAGCAAGAAGCGAAGAGTTAAAATTGCTTCATAACCAGCATGGTAAATTTGAAACGCCCGTCTCACCTTTCCCATGGACCTTTTATTCATTCCCAAACTTCCCAGACTCTTACCATACTTACTCTTCTTTTAAAAACAATTATTAAAGGCGACTCTGCATCAGTGTATGCTCAAAATTCTATACTATGTATTCAGATGTGATTCACTAAATTAACCACTACTCATGATTTACTATTGTTTCAATACTTAAAAGTATTAGAAAAATCCGATTCAGAATATGTTTCATGATTAACCTCTGAAAATCAAGTAACACTGAACAGTCAGTTTATTTTCTCTTCCTCTGTCCAAGATATCTGACATGGCTGGAAGACTGTCTATTTTATCAGCTAAACACTGGAATTCATTAGCTAGCATTTTAAAGCTTCAGTTAGATCGTAGTGGTATAACTATGTGATCTCTTAAAATATTCGTGGGGAATTCGTCCTCACTTTCAAGTTGGACATACCTACATGGCGTAACGTTATCAGAAACTAACAGGTGGATAACTATTCATCAGTAATGCTTACAAAGCAGAAAATGTAGAGAAATACGGTCATTCCTAATCAAGCACTTCTCCCTTAACTCTGGAAAAAATTAATACAGACAAATGACTTGACATTTGCCGTTTTACAGGACAACTGCATTTAGTCTCACTTGAAAAAAGTTTACGGAGACAGGTAAGGGTTAGTTTGTCTACTGTTTTTAATTCATTTGTTGAAAATACTATGGCTGCGCATCATTTTGTTTGGTAAAATGACCAGTTTATAGCGGTTAATTAACGTAAGCTAGGCGGAAATTTATTTCATCCTCTCTCTTGATCTCTCTGTATTTTTAGTTTAAATAATTAGAATGAATATCACAAATTTAGTCCGGTAGGAAGATGGTAAATGAAACGAAGTGACAAATGACTGCTGTTTATGTCCTATGAATTTTTGTTGCTGCGTCCAGCACTTATTCCGTTTATGCTATTAATCAATTTGAATTCTGTTTGAAATAGGAGGTTGTTTTACTGAACTCAAATGTACTCAAATGTAATTTGGTCTGCTCAACATACAATGCAAGAGGTGGGGGGAGGATAGAAAGAATTCAACAGTTAAATTATGAAGCGTGTTTAGAGATAAACAACCCATTTTCAACAGTTGAAAAGAGTATTTCGGCACACTCGTCAGATGCAACCTTCATGAAGGCCAGAAATTTATTGGACAGTAGAAATGAACCAGAATGAAAAAGTATATAGAAGTTCTCACTCTTCTGGGTTATATACGTGCACTTAGAAATGTAAGCTTGCAGGTTAAAGCGTTTACGTGTAGAAGGGTTTTAGTTTTGACACTTTAGAGATGATAATGAATAAAAAGTAAATCTCGTTTAGTTAGTACGAATTCAAAAAAATATACCCCTGATGTTAGTTGAGTACTAATTTATGGCAGAATCGTTAGTATTAAAGGGTGAATAGATAAAAAACAATTGTTTGTTGATACTTGTAACTTTACTTCGTTATACGGGATCGAAGTGCTCGACCTTTGTCGGCAGATGGGCTCCTATGTGGATCTCTTGATTCATCTTGCTGATAAGTCCCAAACAGGACAAAACGCACTTTCTGGATTTCAGTGATAGCCACCAAGTAAACTATAACGTATTGAATATTAAGGCAGTATCGAGTATTCGTATGAGAGACCATCTATCAAGAAAGGCTGAACATTTTGATACAGCTTAGCGACGAGAAATTACATGTATCAATTAACCGCAACTGATGCCCGCCATACAAAAAGCAGCTGCAGTGCTTCAGTAACCTAGTGGGTAACACTTTGTCATTTCATGGGATGTGTACTAGGTTCGAGTCTCAGTGAGAGCAGAATCACCCACTGGGTTACAGGTACATCCAGCCGACTAGCCGCAGACGGGAGGAAATATGCATCCAGGATTCCGCCGCTAGCCGCTAAATAGTAAAACACAGACGTAAGCACTTGATAGAACGTTTGTCGTCTAAAGTTATAAAGATAAGGTATAAGAACATAAGGGGGTAAATATAATATTAATTACAGAACTATGAAAAAATACTCCCCAGTTTCATATCCAGCTACAATTTTCTGAAGACAGTATGTATTTTTTGTCTCATCGCAATGCTATGAACTATTTAATATGCAAAGATAATAATACAATCATGAGGTTAGTGCACAATACATTCGTGCCTTTCCATTGGAAAAGGTTAATAAGTAAAAGAAGATGAAGAATCAAATAGGAAAGATTATTGAAACAGCTCATCTATGCAGTAAAATATTATGAAGAAAAACAGAAAAGCCATCTCAATTTTTCACCACAGAACTGACTGAAACAACCGTTTAATATCAGTAAAAGATAAATGATTTCGACAGTAAGGTCGGTGTTCAAGAGTTAGTCTAGGAAACTGTCAATAAGTACAACTAATGTACTGCCTTCCTCTCCACCTAGGCAACTTATAGATTCTGAAAAACTGGCCACGGAAGGTATGAAAAACAAATAACGACCTTAGATTCATAACCTATTCCATTCTATAGCATCAAATAATGTAGGCCACCTATATGGACGATGCATTCCGCAGGAAGAAGTTTCCAATAATTCAAAAGCTATCAAGCTGGACAAAACCAAATTCATCGCAAACTGACTTATATTTTCTACCAACAAATGTGTGCAGTAGATCGTTATTTCGGTTGAAAAGATTACCACCGAATACAATACTATGTGTACAGTGACTAACAGTTATTTCTAAATATGTACCTAGATACTAAGCAAAACCATAAGGTAAAGTTTCAACATATTAAACTTTAAAAAAGTTCTAAATTTGGAGGTGTTACCGCTCTATTCCAGTTATTCATCAAAGTTCAAGTATGCAACCTAGGAATATGTCGCGTTCCGTTATTTATCCGCAAATCACATCTGCTTAAGACAGTGCAAAGACCGAACAAACTCAGTTATTGGTATCTTGGTATAGTCAGTAGTGAGGTGAATACTTTACATGTAATATCCAGGTCCCAAGAAGTTCTCGAGTTTGTTTAGTATGAACTGATTTACTTTACAAGATAGTTTCCTTTATTAAATCCTCCTATTACCGAGGTTTTCTCTTCGAAAAATGATTTCTGAATTATTTATTGAACTATGCGACGTTCAAAGGACATTGAAAGCCATACTTTAAAGGTGATATGACCAAATCACTATGTATAGCAGATTTATTTATCAGCAAAGTTCGATTTAGAGATATTTGAAATAACAAGCAATGGTTATCTCCCTCTATTTTTTTACATTCACTTCTTGATTCACATTCAGTAATTCTGACATTTATCTGCGTCACAAAAATTTTCGTATTGTTCTATGAGCTTGTTTTATTGTAACTAAAGAAATTAGTCCAAAACTCAATTTTCAATGGTTCTGACAAATCAAAATTTATTGTTTGTTTTTTCACTTGACGTGTATACATTTAAAGAGGAGATTCATTGACTTTTGAAATTTTATTTTTGGTTTTCTGTGTGTTTCACTCAAGTAGTCAATATATACGCACAATTTCAAAAAAAATATAACAACTGCGGGTGAAAAGTTTTCTAACAATTTTTAAAGCTCTTCCTATATTACTTTGAAAGAAAAGTTAAAGAATTCTTATGTGGATTTGTGAATGTATGTGTCACACAGACGTATAGATAGGTAGAAAGTCTGAGGCGGAGAGAGGTTGAGTTGTCATTCCTGGTATCCTGTAATACCAAATGTGTTTTCGTTAGTTTATTCAAGCGCTAAAAATCTGATAGCCATTCAACTGTGTAATGAATCTATCTTGTCACTGATACTAACACAAATTTGCACACACGCTTTTTTCAACAACAAAGTGTTATCTTGATTAAAAAGTATTACAATACCATAAAAATGTTTCTTTCGAAATGAAAGTAGAAATGGAAGTTTAGTTATCGAAAAATTCACTTTATATTAGTCCATCAACAATACGACACTTCCGTGATGTTAGTATTCAAAATAGATCATTAGGAACACTGAAATAACAATACTGTTTTTATTCTGAGTCTAACAAAGGGCTTAGTGACTGAAGGAAAGTAAGAAAAGGTATTTAATTTGCCTTTCGTAGAACAGTTATGCATCCATTCTACACCATGCAATTTGGTGCAATCAAAAAGTTCCTTTTTAAATCTTAACTACTTATGAGTAGCTAAGTTTATTCACCCGAAGTATCTTTATGACACAGTTGATATTACAATTTACCGCTCAAAGCTCCTAATTCATTTTCCCTTTAATACAGATATTAATGAGTGCAGTATTAATAATGGGGGCTGTCAGCAACTATGTAGAAATGTTGATGGTTCATATAGCTGTGGTTGTAATCCAGGTTGGCAGTTAGGAAACGATGGAAAATCATGTTACCGTAAGTTGCCGACAGTTTACATGTGTATGTGATTGCTGATAATAAATGTTTTGACGACTTTGACAGATGGCCAACAAACATGTGGCAAATTTGCGATTAGACATTCTCATGGCTTACTTCACAAGAAAGAGATTGTTTCAAGTTGTTGTTCATCATGGGGGGACATTAGTTGGAGAAATATTGGAAATCTTTGAGCACTGATAAGCTGTTTCGTCCCATTACCCAGAAAAGAAACGAACCTAGAACCTCCAGCTTTTGAGGCTAGCACGTTGCCATCCGGCTATTTAATCTTAATCCAGTCGTTCACATTTTCCTACCTCTGTTAACTCGTGATATAGTGTGGCCATCATCTAATGTCAATCAAGTTGGGAGCCCATTGATGGCCAGGAATGTCAACGACTAGATTCCAACCCATTGGATCTGCCTTCGCCTCGAAAGGTTAGGGTCTTGAATTCCATCCTTTGCAGGATCACGGTCACTCACTACTGAGGAGTCATACACAAGGACGAAACAGATGTTCCCTGCTCCCAGATTTTCACTGGTTCTTCAACTTATATCAGTTCATGATGAATGCCGTCTTAAAGATAATATCATTCGACTTAGTAAAATGTAAACTTAAGTGGTAATATCATGGCACTCAGGAGAAAGTTCCTAATAATGTTATAATATCTAAACTGAATTTTTAGTAAAGAATTTGGTCTTTCTGTATCAGTCAAAATGCTTGAAGAAAACTTTAACACTGTAAATGGCAATATATTCATAATGGTGGATAAATTATGTAAACCTTAGAATACAATAGTCACTTATTTTCAGTCAAACCCTTTAGTCAACTTACAACTCCTAATAGGCTTCTACTGTCTTGAGGAGCTGTAACTGTAGAGAGTATTCCTCATCTGTTTTGACCTTCTATTCAGCTTAGTTTCCACATTTTACACAAAGAAGTACTTACAAATACGTGCCTTGGGTATATTAGTTGTTCTGTTACGAGCTAACGATGCGTCACCGTTCTCCTCTTGAAAACGAGGTTGGACAATGTTCACAAGGGATTTTCCCAAGCTGGTGCATAGTATAGCCAATGTAATCGGTCATGTCACTGCTTTTACTCTAAAAAGAACATTTGCATGATGACATTAACTGTTTAGGCAATTAAAAAACTCATTTTTAACTTTACACAAAAATACGAAAAACACACCTAAGGAATTCTATAATAACCCCTTCTGTGTAGGTACAGAACTAGAATTTTCAGCCTTGAATTTCTTCTACCTAAATAGATAAGCTTGGTTAATACTACTTCACCAGTTAGCCATTTCTGTGTTAAAATGCTTTTGAGTCAATTTCATTATTATATGAAAATCCGGTCCTAATAGGTAGGTAGTAATCAGTCAGAGTAAATGCTTAAGTGGTAAAAGAGACTGGAAGAAAATGAACAAGTAAAAACCGCATAGGTAGCGTAGTCAAGTACCAAAGTGACTCACTGTTAACTGGCTTTCAAAAACTGTTCACAATTTTCATAAAGTTTTTTATGCAACGTTTCACTTACAGTTTGTATGGTGCGATGATGATGCTTAAGCTAGATTAGTAGCCAAGACCTCCAGATGGAAAAGCAAGCAGTGACTAGATAGTGTTTCCGAATTGCACGTCCGATGTTTCTCAAACTCAGTGTTTAATATATCTTATCAGAAATTTAGTCAGCCGGCAACCAGCTGTTTTTCGGTTAAGTGTAATTATATCTATAGGTCGATGAAGCTTTGGAGTAAACGTAGATTCGGGTTAATGTTTCATCCTTATCTGATGTGAATGCTGCTTCTTCATACCTTTTACAAAGCCTGTATGGATGTTAAAAAAGAGAATGCTTACTAATCACAGAAGTTTGGTGTGTGAAATTCGAGATTACTGAAGTGAACCTCGTTCATTATGAACAAGTGTTAAGGGCACATATTTGTAACAGTTAGTATTGAGTACGAAATCATAGTGGCAGAAAAACAAAATATGAAATCGTCAGTACTGAAAACTGTCGATAGATAAAGTAAAGTGCAATACTGACTTCAGGTAGTTTACACGCAGTTTAAGGCATAACATTAAACAGCTGTCTAAAGTGCTATCTAGATGATTCTTCAATCTGCACCCTCTGACTCTGAAAAGAAACAAGGTTTAAATTTTATAAATATTACTGTTTGAGGTGTATATGTCAGTGGAACCTAGAAAATACCAGCCTTTCGATTATGATTTCAAAGTTTCTTAACTTCCAAAAGGCTACAAAGAAGACATAACTTCCTTCTTTACACAATTTGGACATTATTTGTATGCCTTTTTGAAAGGAATTTTGTTTCCACTTAAATTATGGTGAACATTTATATTTATTTCTAGTACTTTTCACCTGTTTACTTCTGATTAAAAGAAGTGAGAGTAACCAATTTCTACTATACAGGTGTTGTTATTGAAGTAAGTGATCCATGTCGTTTTGGAAATGGTGGATGTACCCATATATGCATCAGGAAAGACTCTGGTACAGCGGAATGTGCTTGCAGTCCTGGATATGACTTACAAGCTGATGGTCGAACATGCTCAGGTTAGAGTTCTTGTGATTTTCTTAATGCGTATATTAGTAAATGACTTTTAATCCGCCTCATTAAATATATGTATATACATCATAAAACGAATGATTGTAA